>VUQH01014799.1:3867-28990 GCA_015106775.1 Etroplus canarensis
GTGCAGATGCACGCCATATCTTCTTTTTCTTCTCATATGTAGTACATATGAAGAGTACAATTGTGATTGTTTATTATTGTAACTGCGTAGATGATCAGATCATTGTAAACAAATTTATACGTGCACATATGCAAATAGTTCACTTGCTTTTTCTTGTCCTGCTGTCTGTACTGAACAATCAGTTCAGAGTGCAGGTTAGTACAGGACTGCAAGTGTGTCAACAAGACTATGCAAGTATGTATGACTGACAGTTAGGGCGCTACTCACAAAACTTTGTGAGTTTTTGTATTCTGTAACTTTCAGACTTCACCATTTTCTTCTACTTTAAATCAGCAGGTGGAGAAGTGATCTCAGTCTACCCTCTGAAATGTCACACTTTTATTTCGCTGCACCAATCCTAGATGTCTTGTGCACCTTTTTTCCTCCAAAATTCAGCTCCTTTTTAGAGAATAGAGAACTGCTGTTTAAAATGATAAACTACATAGAATCAGTGGAATGAAAGCAAGTCTTTATCAGGTATCATTAAATTATATAGTATTCACTCACTAGCAAAGTTATGTGTACCTTCACTGACTCGGACAAAAAAACTGGAAATACAGGCACTGGTGAGTGAAAGAAATGCACACATACACACACGCACACACACACACACACACACACACACACTCTTTCAGTGTAGATCCCAGGTGATTCTTTTCACCTGAAACAGTTGGCAGGGTGTGGCCAGCTCGGGTAACAGAGCGGCAAATCACGTCTTCTTGCTTCCTTCCACATGCTATACTTAACACAGACAAGTAATAACAAGGGTCATAAAATAGAAAAGCAAATAAGTGCAATGCAATGAGGTAACTGGAATGAAATTATGACTCAGCCAGTAGCTGCCTTCCAGCTCCTGCTGTTAAGTTTTTTCTGTTCTCTCTCCCTCTCTCTGCTCTGTTGCAAAAAGACTGAAAGAAAAGGGCATGATGGGCACACCTGACACACTGTACTTCAGCATTCAGTGGCAAACTGTTAATAATGCCACCAAGTGCATATCTTCCTATGGGATATACAAAAGCTATAAGACACAGGGGTCTGGGAGTAACATGTATGACAAATTATGATGTAAACCTAAAAACAAAAGTGTGCCAGGAGCGGGGTCCTCAACATCAACCTGCCCACGATACTTTTCAACTGCTCCCTGTGACAGCTTATACAAGACCACACACACTGTTGAACACAGCCTTCATGTCTGATTTTTTTATATTATGCTAACTCAGCAAATGCCACATTCTTCGGTTGTCTTTTACAACATTACAATGACAATAACACTTCTGATGCCTTACAAAGCAAAATCTAAACCCAGGTTTTAAAAATGGCGGTATCAACCAAAAGAATTCAGCACTGGTTTTAATTGTGTGTTGAGGAAGAATGTGTAAATTTCAACATGCTTTCATGTCACTGTCAGAGAACTGCCTGGTGAGCAGATGTCACAGTGAAACCCTTTCCAGTCAAGTCAAATTACATCAAGTTTATTTGTACAGCCTACTGAAGCAAACAACTTTTCCCTGTAAGGGCACCTGACCGAACCTGTACAATCTAGGATGTAAAACATAAAAATGGAAAATGCAAAACAGACCTCTCAAGAGTCTGGAAAGATTGGAAAATTGTGTAATAGTAAGAGCAAAGGATCAGTGAATGGAACAGCCAAGTTGATGTATTGTTTAGCTGATGAGGTCAAGAACAATAAGCCTGGTGAAGCAGAAAGTAGGCTGCCTTTTACTTTACTGATTTTGACATCTGCTATGAAAACTCCTGCTAAAACCTGGGGATGCTGCCCCAGTGGTAGATTCCCTAGGCATCAACTATAATAACTTAATGTTGCCTTCAAGACCAAAATTTTAAGATTAGTCAATAGTTTTTTTATGTAAGGTGCATAACACAAGGCCCCAAAAGGCTACTCAAAGGTGAGAGTTAAAAGTGGTGAAAGAGAAGAACTGTAGTGCAAGAGCATAGGACATGATAAGGAAGCGAGATGAGTGTTTATGTTACGTTTAAACTGTGACAAGTCATAGCTAGGGGGGAAGCAGTTAAAAAGTGAGACAGTGCATGGAAAAAAAATTCTTCAAAGACTTCAAACTAAATATTGCAGATTGTATGAGAATAACTTGGCCCAAAAAACTTTTACCCACACCAAAAAAAAAAAAAGAGAAAGGTCACATTTTGAGTTTGTTTTGGTCTTAAGAAGCACACATAAGTGTAATTCAAGTTTGATGGCCACAGGTAGGAATGGTTTCCTGTGGCGTTCTGCGGTACACTGTGGTGGAATAAGTCTGCTGCCGAAGGTGCTCTTGAGCCTGTCCAGCAAAGACAGATACATAATTCATGCTTATTTAAAAACTGTAAAATGTATACACTTCTGAGTGACTTGTATTTGAATGGCTGAAACTGTAACCAGCTGAGCACCGATATGTAAAACATGGTAAACGTAATGCATTTCCTCATTTCACGCATTGATAAGAGTCAGACTAAACTCTCCCAAAATTCAATCAAGAAACACCTACATTTCTCTACCTCATTTGGAGCTGCCTTTGTAATAGCACATCAGGAAGATAGCGCAGGGCAGCAGAAGCCTTGTGTTTCCTATGTGATGGTTTTAACAGCTTAACACAGTTTTAAATTGTGATGCTGTATTTGTTTCAGCATATGGCTGTTTTAATCCAAAAAAAGGCTTCATGGAAAATTCAAAAGGGAAAAGCGTGTGTGTAAGCAGGAGTTTGGAGGCAGGGTGTGGGTGGCCACACATGAGCTGTGTCCATAGCACCCTGTGGTGCTGCACAGGGGACTATGAGACATAAAACCATGGGAATGATAAGGATTCACACCATTTGACGAGGGCGGCTGATGACACATAAAATGAATAAGATGGCATTTGAGAAATAAAAAGCAAGATGAATTACATTTGCAGAAGCTTATGAATTTGATCAATGAAACTATGGACTATGTTAGGTAATGTTAACATTTAATGAACATTTACTTGGATTCAGTTCCAAAAGAACAAACACTATGTTGTGTGACAGAAGTTGTTAAAATGGATGGCCAAAAAAATGAAAGTAAAGTTTTTTCAGCAGTTTGTTATATAGCATTTTACAACCAAAAAGGCATGCCATGTAAAAATGATAGGCTAATATGTCTATGCCAGGATGATGAACTCGAGGATTTAACATTTATGGCTTTGACTGTGAGCATATCAGAGTTGGCTGTGTCAATATGTTTGGTCTAACCATGGTTTCATAACTACACCCAGACAATGCAGGATGAGAAGCCTCCTCTCTTTGTGTCAGAGTCCTGAAGTTTTGAGTTTAGTTTTGGACTTTTCTCACTACTGTTGTCAGTTTTGACTGTCAGTTCATTCTTTAGTATCTTGAGCATTAATTCTTGTTGCTTAGCTTTTGTCCTATTTATGTTTTCAGAGTTTATTCAGTTCATGCTCTGAGCCCTAGCTCTAGCCCCTGTTGGTGTTCTGAGTGTTAGTAGTTCTCTGCATCTTCTGTCTCCTTCTGTTCAGTTCAGTCTCGTTTCTGTGTTTTCAGTGTATTCAGTTGTTCACTTCCTATTTTACTTTGGGAGCCTTTTGTGTCTTGTGCTTTCTGTTCAGTTTTACTTCCTTCTCCGAATCATCTTGACTGTTGCCACGTGTGTCTAGTTACCCTCCTGTGTCGTATTGGCCTAATCACCTCATGTGTCTATATAAAGTCCTGTCTTGATGGCTGTTCCCCAACCAGAGTGTGTGCCTTCATGTTTAGTTTGGGTTTCAGTGGGTTTTCTGTACTATATATCAGCCTGCAAATAAAGATTTGCCTTTTGTTCTGATCCTGTCTGTTTGGAGTCTGCATTTGGAACCTCTTCCTGCCCCCATCATGATACTGATCAAAATGAAAAAAATTATTTCTTGATAGGTCATCATTTGGGTTGTTCCTCTGTACTTTTTGTGATTGGATTACCAGTTAAAATAACTGTATTTTCCTGTCAATCCAGTAATCAATTTGACTAGAGTTGTGAAGGGAACATTAATTAAATTTATCAAAATATTAACCCAAAAGCTTGTTGCAGCCCTTGTTCAACAAGTATCATAGTTCACTTGGTGAACAAGCTTGGCATGAAGGTGAAAGTAACATGTAAGAGAGAAACCTGGATTAAATGGCAGCACACTTAGTGATCTAAGGCACATGCTGTGGGCAATCGGACTACTACTTCTAGCTCTGCACTTTTTAATAATTCAGTGAACAGCAGAGTAACCTAACCACTCCCTCTCCAACACTGTCACCCTCTCTATGGCATTTCTTTGAGTTGTGCTATTTTTAGTTGAAAGATGAAGAAGTAAGAAAACTAACAGATCAGAGGAAGTTTGCCTCTAATTGCCAAAGGGTGCTATGAAGCACAACTTTAAAGCCAAAGGAGGTTGAGAGCCCACCTGTGGCTCACCGTGAACTTGAAAGCGAGACGATTGAGCTACCTAGCTGGAGGGGTGCGCTCAAGTGTCATCTAAATAATTCAGTCCTTTTTGTACACAAAGCAGCAATGCATTCTTAGTAGTGTTTTTGTGCAATTTTATATGTTCATGGTGTAAGGGGACATATAAGGTTTCATAATCGTAATTCACAAATTATAAAAACAAATCCAAACTTAATCCTGCTGTGACACAATTGCCAGAAGAGTCTCTCTTTTCATGGTGAAGACCAAATCTGTGGCCTGGGGCACTGAAGATCAGAGAACAGCTCTGCAACAGTTAATGAGCTTTTAAATAGATAGGCTAAACGGCTTCCTTCCTGTCCCAGTTGATGCTGTGTGTACACAAGGCACAAATAAATGAAACTGTAAGTGCACACTGTGTTTTGAGCCCATGAGTCTTTTAGGATAAAGCTGATGTGGTGGCTTTTTAATTGTCAAAGAATCCCAGGAAAACACTACAACCAACAATGACTTTATCCTTGTGAAAATTACTATGTGTGTAGCCAAACCTGGATATACACAATATGCACTCCCTACAACAAAAGACCCCCAATGTTGTTCAAAATCTGATGAAAACAAATCAGCAAAGGGCAACATGATGTCAGAGTGGTTACAGAGCATGACTGGACCTCTGCTAGATGCCACTGCCAAGACCACCAAGCTGGCACTGTGGATTTAAGCCAACACAGAAAAAAACTACAGTTCTTCAAATGGCCACTTAAGGATGGCTGTAAAAGTGAATCAAACACCAGATTCCTATGTTCAAATGTCTAACTATTGAGTAGAAAGTAACATGCTTACAGCCTCGTACAATAAAAGAGTTTTTGGTAGAGCTAATGTCCTCAGCCATAACAGCTTTATGAAAGGTATAATATGGTGAATTTTAAACATCTATATTGTAAAGGGGAAAATTATGCATTATTAAAAGTGAGGCTCCTATGAGGTGGGTGTTTGGTTCTATTAAAATACTCTCTAACATGTTAAGTTGGCTGGTAAGTACAAAAAACTATTTTCGCTTGCCAAAGTTAGTGTCCTAACCAATATCACTGTGAATTACAGAAGCATTTTGATAGCCTGATACCTTCCTTAATCCAAATATGGTTATACAGTCTGCGGTCATTTCCCTGCTCTCACTCCATATTTCCTGTCTATTTCCTATTTCCACTGTGTTATCTTACAACACAGTAAAAATATGTGTAAAAAACAAACAAAACACTGAGTCTCACAGTTGCACTAGGTAGCACGGTCTTTCACTATTAGGAAGAAGAACACTATGTTTTGAGTCCCTTCAACATATATCCTACTTCTGTTGTAAATACTCACTAATGCACGAAATGTGCACAAATCCACAGCTTAAATAGTCCCAAATAAATTAACTTTTTTATATAAATACACACATAACATTATGTATAATGGTCTGAGATAGACAGGACAGCACTTCATTTATGTATGTAGAGAGGAATACTACAATAATAAATCAAGAGGGGGACACAGGAAGACTGAGAGAAGTGGTAGTGGTAGTGTTAGAGTGGGTGGGTGGGAGAGAAGGAGAGATCCCCAGCAGCAGTCCTGGCCCGCTGTGACTCACAGACTAAATGAGCCAGGCTTGTTGCCCCCTGATGCTCTGTGACCTAGATTGAGAGACACAGGCAAAGCTATAATCTCTCATTTCTCTCCCTCTCTCTCAGTATGGAACAGACTGCCGACATGAAGACCTGCATCTCCTCTGCAGCAGCATCGCTGACAAACGGCAGGATGGATGCTGTTCACCAGAAAATCGACACATCCTCTTATCCGCCAGGCCTTTACAACAGAGAATGAGGTGCTTGTAAAGTTACAAGAAAAAATACTACAAGAAGTAGTACATGTAACTAGAATCTGTGCTTAGTGGACATGTGAGGCATTTATAGTCAAACAAATCCATGTAGAATAGCAGTCCAGTACCCAAGAACTGAAATGGTATCTAAGGTTCAACACCAATACCAAAACACAATTTTTTAGTCACACTAGCAGCATAGCAGTACAGCTCCGGGGGCAGCAAATTTAGTGTGACAGTCTACTCAAATATTTCAGCTACTATTGGATAGATTGCCATAAAAGCATAGCCAGACATTCATGATCCTTCAAGGACACATCGTGGCAAAATGTGCTCCTGGTGATACTGGAGGGAACTACTACAAAGATGGTCTTTAAGTGCTTTGGTGTGTGTTTATAGGTCTGTCTGTGGACAGATTTTGCCAGCATGATAGCATCACAACTGTACAAGATGCTGTCATCAACCATTACTCGGCTGGAGCTGAGCTCAAAATAAAGTCTGAATTCAAAGATCGATGTGTGCCAAGCCCATGAACACTGAATAAAGTGCCGGATGCAGGAAAGTATGCTCCTGTGCTAGTGTCTTTTCACACTTCATTTGGTATGTAAAAATATATCATTTAATAGGCATGATAAAATAACCGGTATTGTTTTAACCATTGAACTATGTATGTGTATATCACTATGGCACTGAAGTGGAGACTGCAACAAATGCTTAGGTACTTGGCAGGCTTTCATATTTTCATATGTCTGTGGACAGATCTTGTCAACAGAATAGTGTCACAACTGTGCAGCACAGAGTCAAAAAAACTTGACAGGCATGTGAAAGTTCTAATTTGAGGGCAGGTTTGAGCCAACAACTTACTATTGTCACAGCTATTGTGATTCCATCACAGCAGCTTACTTTAACAGTACACCTGACATTATTTGATGCTCTATGTGGTAATTTTTCACTCTCTGCCATTAAATTTTACAAACTAATATATAAAAATAAGGATAGAAGCTGCAGACACTATGATGCCCAAACACTTAAAGGCTGAGAGGCTAGAACAGTTATGGTTCAGTGCTCCAAATTCCAGTCCAGTTCAATCAGCAAATCTTTGACCCCCCCTCAAAGGTTTTCTTTGTGTCCTTACAGTCATGGAGGTTAAAGTAGGTGGAGTTGTTCTCGTTCTCTCTCACACACACATACAGATGAATAAACACCCACACTGCAGCCCACAACTATGTCTGTGAAAAAAATGCTGATGCACATTTTCCTCCATTTGTTGCTAGGGGACTCCCATCTATGTGAACAACAATGGGGGAATTGTTGCCATGTATAAGATATCCATGAGAAAGCCTCAGACCCATTGGGGGTCCAGCTGCTGCCATCAGGCTGAGTGTACGCTGAGCAGACGGCAAAGGCACTTAATCACACTAGAAGTTGTGGATATAGCAACAGGACATCTGGACAACAGCGAGCCTTTTCATTAGCAAAAGAATCAGGCCTGATCTAAAGTTACAAATGATGCTGTCACCCTCTGAGGATCAGTCCCCAGAAGAAGGACAAGTGGTGTCAACTTTACCTCACAACCTCACTAAAAGTCTGTCACAGGTAATTCTGACTGGACTCAAATGTTTCTGCTTGTTCTGCAAAAAAGGCCAAGCAGGCCTGCCTTAGGCAGGCCATTTGACCGGAATGAACCAGCAGCTGTTTGCAACTTATAACAAAGCAAAAACACTTAAGACTGTAGACAGAAGACTAAGGGACTGAAATCAGATGACTTGAAATCAGCTGGAGTAAACATGGAGCACTCTGAAACATGATAGATATATCAATAATATACATTAGTGCTCAAAGGTTTTGACTCATTTAGAAATGTGTTTGCTTTTGAAATACATGTATATCTGTTTTCATCTAAGAAAAAACATGAGAATGGAATCACTCAAGATAAATATCTACAAAGGTGCACAGATAACCATTTTAGCAATCCCATTGCTGTGGTCAGGTAGACCATGACTGAAGAAAGCTGATTTAAGAAACAATAAATTTGGTTAGTCAAGTGTATGGCGCATCAGCTTCTGTGAGTTAAATTATAGTCTCACAATGCCTCTCCAAAAAAAGAAAAAAAGAAGTTGCCTCCAAAACTCCTCAACATTTTCTTCTTCTAACAAATGAAGGCTATTCCAAGCTGAAGAACTTTACATACAATGATGTCCTTCACAAACCAGTACATTCTGGCTCTTAGAGGTATTGTTCAATGACTGAGGACCTGTAAGCCATCTGTTTCTCAGACTAGAGACTCTGACGTACTTGTCTTCTTTCTCAGTTGTGTATCAAGGTCTAACTTTTCCTGTCTATTCATGCGTACTTGCTCTGTGCTGTGAATGCAGTGGCACACACATTTGGTCCCAGCATGGAATAGCTTTCATTTATTGTAACAACAATTCTAAGAGTTTCTGAATAAAGTTTTTAGCTCATCCACCTGCAAGACTGAAGAGCTCAGGACATGTTGAGGTGTCTATCGTCCATCCTTCTGTCTGTCCACAGTTCACAAGAACTGCTACTCCTCCTACATTATTGGTCAGAATTTAGTCAAACTTGCACACAGTGATCACCCAAAGGTTAAGGTCATATTTGTCATTATATGGACACTCTTTGATTTTCACAAGGATTGCTATTCCTAAGAGTATTAGAGTGTAAGAGTTTGTGTGTGCCCCTCTGCCATCTATGCAATGCAGTCATTAGGCTGTTTTTAATAGCAAAATAATGTCTTTAGCTGGGTTAGGGCTGGTCAAGAACTGGGTCTGTGTTGTAGGCTTGGCATAATAGGCATAGCATAAGATAACAGACCTGGTTCATCAACAGCATAACTTCTGGTTATTATGAGTGGAAAACTTAAAGGTCAATTCACAAAATTGCACTGTCACTATTCCTGCTGTGCTAGCAGATTTTTGATGGTTCCCTTCTTTGAGATGGTAGACCTAGGGCTAATAGTGCTGTGGTAGCTTGAAATATCACTTTGCCATGCATGTTTCAAACTTTAACAAATCATCACCGTCTAACAGGATCTGTTAGATGGTGATGATGTAAACAGTTTCTTGCAGATTGCTGAATCTCTACCCACCTTTACTTCTGAGAGACTCTGCCTCTAAAGTGCTCTTTTTATACCCAATCACATTACTGGCCTGTTGGCTTCTTCTTCTTCTTCTTTTGGCTGCTTCCATTAAGGGTAGCCACAGTGGATCATTTGCCTCCATCTCACTCTATCCCTTGCATCCTCTTCCCTCACACAAACCCTCCTCCTAACACGCTTGCCCCCTCTCCCCCTCCTTGGTCTTTGGCCAACAGTGGAATAGTTTCCACTGGCACCCTGTTGGCTAACGGCAGTGGAGGTGGTCGTTCTTAACCTGGGCCGAGACCGATTCGGTATGGAAGTTGTGTTATGAATCCGCATATTTGATTTGGCAACGATTTTACACCGGATGCCCTTCCTGACGCATCCCTCCCCATTTACCCGGGCTTGGGACTGGCTGCAACAGCTTCCTCCGTTTGTTTCCTTTTGGTAACACTTAGTTTTCCAGCCTTTTATTGCCCTTGTTCCAACTGCTGCCATCCAATTCAAGATGAGCTAGTATATTTCAAGAAATAATAAAAATGTCTCACTTTCAAAATTTGATATGGTTTCAATGTTTTCTTGCAAATAAAATATGGGTTTATGAGATTTTCACATAATTGCGTTGTGTTTTTATTTACATTTTACACAGCACCCCAATCTGTTTGGAAATGGGGTTGTGAAATTATGGCTTCTTTAAAAAACATTACAACACTTCCTACTTTGTTTTCTAATGATCAACTTTCTATTTAACATGAGAACTTTGCATTATGTAACAGAATGAGACACTGGAACAAAAGAGGGATGGTTGCTAAAAATGGGCCTCTAAATAGACATTTAATTTTTTTAAAATTATCAATTATGTGTCAGGTATAATATTTATGATTAATGTTGTGCTATATTTAATAATGACAAATGTTGTCTTTCACTTACAAGAACATTTGTAAGTGATCCTTAACTTCTGACCTGTAGTATGTAAATGACTGAAATTTGATAAGTTTATGCTATCTGTTGGAAGTGTCCCTGGTAGTGTAGTGGTTTGTGCATTCACCTTACAAGCAAAAGGTCCCTGGTTCAATCCCAGATGGGGACACAAGCTCCTCTCACCATGGAGGATTGTGTCAGGAAGAGCATCTGGCGTAAAACCTCTGCCAAATTACCAGTGCGCTGTGGAGAATACAAGGGAGCAGCCGAAAGGTATATGTTGTCTGTTGGAACCAGAAGCGCTGAAAAAATCAACTGATTAAAGAAAATTAATCATCAATACAAATTCACTTATTTTGCCAAATCTCTTACTGAAGATTTCACTAAAAACTCTTAAGACTTAAAACCTCCCACAGCTTCACTATCAAAATGCTACTATTTGGGCTCATTGGCACTTACATTATGCAATCATACCACAGTGCTCAAACCCCAATCCACACTGGGTAAATTTATCTGATACAACACTTACCTACATCATTCACAAACAAGCTTTCTAAAAGTTCACAAGAAGTGTTGGATAGTAATTGTAACAGTTCATTCATCTTCATTCATTCATTCATTCATTCATCTTCTTCCACTTGTCCAATTCAGGGTCGCGGGGGGCACTGGAGCCTATCCCAGCTATCGTAGGGCGAAAGGCAGGGTACACGTTGCCAGTCTGTTGCAGAGCCAACACAGAGAGACAAACAACCATTCACGCACACATTCACACCTATGGTTCAATTTAGAATTGCCAATTAACCTAACCCCCACTGCATGTCTTTGGAATGTGGGAGGAAGCCGGAGCACCCGGAGAGAACCCATGCAAACATGGGGAGAACATGCAAACTCCACACAGAAGGGTCAAAGGCAGCCGGCTGTTGGATTTGAACCCAGACCGGACCCTCTTGCTATGAGACAACAGTGCTATCCACCACGTCACCGTGCTGCCTAATTTTAACAGTTATGGTTGTGTAATTACTGTATACACAAGTTATACACTTCATTAGTTATTTTTCCACCATGCACTGTCTCTTACCCATGTTGAGTCAAACATACAGTGAACGTCCTGAATTATTCATACTCATTATCACACTGCTGATTAGAGTCTATTATTAACCTACACAGCTCTTCCCAACAGTAGCTCAGGTGTGAATAGGCCATAGCCACACTCTGTTAGGTCCTGTGAATTTAGGAAAACTAAGAATATACATTGATCGGCCACTTAGTTACACCTTGCTAGTACTGGGTTGGACCCTATGGTAAAGGTAAAGCCCATTGGGCTTTTTACACCTGAGCCTACAAGGCTCATCGGGCCAGAGCTTATCCCCGGTTTCTGTAGCATGAAGTGACTTAGGAGTTAGACTCCTCCTCCATCACAGGTTACCTCCCCAGTATTTACTGGGTTGGTACCCATTTTTGCTGCTGGGTGGACAGAGAGGGGTCTTGGCATGGTGGAGGTCTGACTGGGATTCGAACTCACAACCTCTCAATCATGAGCCTGGCACCTTAACCATTACACCACCGCCCCTGTTGGACCATATATTGCGTACAAAACTGCCTTAAATATCCATGGCACAGATTCAACATGCTGCTGGAAACATTCCTCAGAGAGTTTGGTCCATATTGAAATGATGGCATCATGTATTTGCTGCACATTTGTCAGCTGCACATCCATGATACAACTCTGCCATTCCACCACATCACAAAGGTGTTCTATTGGATTGAGATCTGGTGACTGTGGAGGGCATTTGAGAACAGTGAACTTATTACCATGTTCAAGAAACCAGTCTGAGATCAGTTCAGCTTTGTAACATAGCACATTATTCTGCTGGAAGCAGCCATCAGAAGATGGACACACTGTCGTTATAAAGGGATGGACGTGGTCAGCAAGAATACTAAGGTAGGCTGTGGTATTTAAACGATGCTCAACCGGTACTAAGGGGTCAAAGTGTCCCAAGTAAATATCCCCCACACCATTACACCACCACCAGCTTGAACAGTTGATACAAGACAGGATGGATCCATGTTTTCATGTTTTTTACGCAAAAATAAGACACTACCATCTGAATATCACTGCAGAAATCAAGACTCACCAGAACAGGCAACATTTTTCCAATTTTCTGTGGTCCAGTTTTGTAGCCTCAGTTTCCTGTTCTTAGCTGACAGGAATGGCATCCAGGGTGGTTTTCTGCTGCTGTAGCCCGTCCATTTCGAGATTCAATGTTAAGTTGCTAAGTTGCGTTACTGTTGCCTTCCTATCAGCTTGAAGCAATCTGGCCATTCTCCTCTGACCTCTGGCATCAACAAGGCATTTCCACCCAGAGAACTGCCACTCTCTTTTTCAGATCATTCTCTGTAAACCCTAGAGATGGTTGGGTGGGAAAATTTCAGCAAATCAGCAGTTTCTGACATTCTCAGACTAGCCCGTGTGGCACCGACAACCATGCCATGTTCAAAATCACTTAAATCGCATTTCTTCCCCATTCTGATGCTTGGTTTGGCCATGTCTACTTGTCTAAATGCACTGAGTTGCTGTCATGTGATTGGCTGATTATTCATTTGCATTACTTGGCAGCTGAACAGGTATACCTGATGAAGTGGCCTGTGAGTTCCCTTTCATGCTTTTAAATGTTAGATATGTAATGAAGAGTACTACTGTTGCTTTGGTTTACAGCTTCTATAAATTGCAGCTAAAACAAAATCTAAAACAGGAGGAAAATCTGATCAATTCAAATCCTCAAATTTGCAAGAGCTGTTGCCACAAATTTCTCTCACTAAGGAGTAATCCTGGCTGAACAGGATTAAAAAATTTCCGCAGAGACTCTCTCATGCTATGTCAAGTTTCACCTGTCTTTCTACATGGGCAGGGCATCTCCAGGTAATCGTGTGGATCCGTGCCACAGACGGGACTGAGTCCCCATTAGTGGCCCATGCTTCCCCCTGCTTGGTTTCGATGTGAAACACAACATTACTCATCCACCCCCGGGCACCTGAGAACTGCACAGCACCAATCAAGTTGCAGCACAGTGATTCACAGTGCGAGGAGGAGACTTGTGTAACAGTCAGCTCCATATTCCCTTTTCTTGCAGTCAGTCTTGTAAAACTAAATATCCATCCTATATCTGAGCGCTGGAGGGCCCTCAGCATCATTTAGTGTCCACTGATGTCTAATGCAGCACACACACAAGGCCTTGACCCATTTCATTTGACAGGACTGTATATATGGTAAAGATGTAGTGGGAATTAAGAATAAAGAAGGAAAAGGCTAACATACCCCAGAATACTAAAGTAAACAGATGTTTGTCGCATGACAAAAATACAGCAAGGTCAGCTGATGTAGAAATAAGGGATTAAACAGGAAAGCAGTGTGTTTTTATAAATTCTTGTAGTCGTGCCCCGATGCACTGCAGCAGCGCTGGGTCTCAACCAGCTGACACAGAAAGGCTCTCTGTGACTGACTGCATATTTACACGCTTCTCTTTTCACTCCAGCGCTGCGTCCCATACTTAATGCCGCTGTATGGAAGCCCTACCTTCGGATAGCTCCAGATCCAACTCCGCCAGCTGGTCCCTGACCTCTTTAGGCAGAGCCGCCAGATCAACGCCGCGGTCGGCCATCGTTGGAAGCACAGCAGCCTGCGGGATGTTTGTGAAATCTCAAATGACAGCAGGTACAGTCCAGCATGAAGCTAAGATTTTAAAAAATAATAATAATAATCAAGATGTAGTAGTGATGTTGTTTACTCCATCTCCTCGACTCCCCGACACCGCCATGACTGTGGGAGATGGGAACAACTCGCCGGAGGAGCCCGTCTGTCACATGACCAGGCTTGACGGTAATTGTTGTGACAGGACGGTTGGATGAGGCAGACTCTCTGCTCCCTCTGCTGTTGTGTTTTTACAGCTGGGAGGGAAAGCAGCATTCCTGCTGTCTCAGCTCACCTGCCAGCCTCCCATCAGGTACTGACTAGCTCTGGTTTATGCACTGTATTTCCGTGTAGCAGGGGTCTCTGAAGGAAAATATTAAATAAATAAATAGATATGAAAATTACTCTCTTGATTTTGCTGAACTCCAGTTGCAGTGGCACTGGTGTATACACATAAATGGCTCATCTTTGGTTGCCCGACCTATGGATTCCAAATCCACCCCCTCCAAAAAAAGGGAAAAGTCACATGGGAAAATAGAAAAACTTCCTGTTGTTTCTTTACTTTAACTATGTTTAAAAATATTATTATTATTATTATTTTATTTGATCGATTTGCACAAACACTGGACTCAAAGTGGCCTGGAGAGCTTTATAGCTCTAATTTCAAAGTAGGCTTACACATCAGAATACTTTGTTAATCACAGGGGAGAAGCTGGATTATCTGTGACAAACCAAATTGGCTGTAGGTATCATCTCATGCTACCAGTAGTGAAAAGGACACTAACAAATAGCGAAACTACAAAATCAGTCAGGAACCATAAGAAGTGTAACTTACTTTGTTACACTGTGATGAGTGAGTTTTCCCTTCATTTTTTGAGCACTTTACTTCACTATTATACTATCATCAAAATGATTTCACACATGCATATTGTTATAAATATGTTACAACAACAAATGAACCTTTCAGCTGCTCCCTTGTATTCTCCACAAAGGGGTCGCCACAGCAGATTAATCTGCATTGGTAATTTGGCAGAGGTTTTACGCCAGATGCCCTTCCTGACGCAACCCTCCATGGTGAGAGGAGCTTGTGTCCTCACCTGGGATTGAACCAGGGACCTTTCACTTGTAAGGCAAATGCGCAAACCACTACACTACTGGGGACACCAATTTACAACAATGAGACTCAGGAAAAAAAATCTTTATACTCCACTTTTTACAGGTCATAAAGGGGAATGGGTGGTACAATGGTTAGCACCATCACCTTAAAGCAAAGAGGTTCCTGGTTCAAACCCCAGCTGGGGGCCCCCTATACCTGTGTGGGTTTCCTCTAGGTGCTCCAGCTTTCTCCCAAAGACATGCATGTTAGACTAACTAGTAATTCTAAACTGACCATGGATGAGAGGTAGTTAAAGTACTTCAAGGAAAGAATATGTGCTGTATGAATGTGACTAGAGTGGTAAGTAATATCAGAAAAGCGCTATACATCAAATTTGCTTTTCTCGCACCACTGTGTCTACCAGCTGCAACCAAGAAGATGCTATGAGTGTGATGAAAAATAACAATCAATTTGTGGGACAAAAAACACTGAGCTACAAAAAGCTTACCTTATGCCCCAACAAAGATCATTACAGTTTCAGGCTCATTCATTTATTTTATTTGCCCAAGACAACTTATTCATTAGTTGAGAATGTACACAAGTAATGTATCCCATCTTGAGGCCTGAATATTTAACAAACTCCTTTTTCCCCACGTAGTTTCACCTCTATGAAACACTTAAAAGACCATCCTCTTTACAAATTAAGGGGATGTTCTATCACGTGCTGGGGGGGGGAGAAGATCCCACAGAAAGAAATAAACATCTTAAAACAAAAGCATGTTCTAAAAGAGTGTCAAGGGAGAAAACAATATGATAGTCTTGGAAGTACAAAGTCATATAAAATAAGCTGCGTTTTAAAACTTGAAATTAAAAAGAAGCACCTTGCACAAGTATTGGGTTTACTTCATGATACAAGACGGCTCGTCAGAAGTTGGAAAGCACACAAGACATCTTTAACACTTTACAAATGTGCACTAATCAGAAATCTCATTCACTCAAGAATACTTAACTTCACATTTGCTTTGGTCACCTCATAACTTTAGCTTTCAAAACAGACCAAACCCCTCTCAGCAGCTGGGCTACACATGTCAGCTAAATGCAAGAACATTGATATTCAATAGAAAAATATATTGCACTACTCTTTCCTCAACTGAAATGTGCGGGTATAGGGTTTAAAATCTATGATTATCATTTAAAGGCTGTCTAAGAGATTAACCTTTTCAAGTGTGTTACATTAAGACTGAGGATGGAATCCTTACACAACAAAGACAATTTTTGCATCGATAATGTCACAGAAAAGAAGAAAAACAGATTAAAACAGTGATAATCTTCAGCCTTGAATAATCCATGCAGTCAATAGGGTTTCATACACAGGACTATATGACATCCATTCTACGTGGGTTAAAATACATGGTTAAAAAAAAAAGTCAGGCACACAATCACAGGGTAAACAGTGTACACATCTACACTTTGGTTTACTAAGAACTCAGCTGACTAAACCAACAAGTGTCAAAAGAAAAAAGACAACTAAAGGAACAGGTTGAAAGGTAAACAAAAAAGCAACAAAAACATTTTCCAGGCTACCGTTACTGCATTCAGCAACCCAATCTCTCACCAGACATTCACTGCATTAGCAAAACATTACGTCAACACCACATATCAGGCATAAAAATCTTTTCTTACAAATTAAAAATACAAGATATCTTTGAGAAAATCTGTTAACCTGGGAAGAAAAAAATTCATCACAGCCAGTGTGTGGGAAGAAGTTGGACTGAAGCTGCTTTTTGAAGCAAAATTAAAATAACTGATGATTTTCATGTGAAGATTTTTCATTCATTTTTTTCTGTCCAAGCCTAAAACCTTTTACA
Organism: Etroplus canarensis; assembly: GCA_015106775.1. NCBI lineage: Eukaryota > Metazoa > Chordata > Actinopteri > Cichliformes > Cichlidae > Etroplus > Etroplus canarensis. The sequence goes on from VUQH01014799.1 coordinate 20,848, forward strand.
ACTGTCAGAACTGAACAAGAACTTACCCTAAACCCTGCAGAGTGAGTGTCTGACGTGTTATTTGTATTTACATACAGAGAGTGACAAAGTTTCAATGAAAAGGGAGCCTGCTGGGAGTGGAGTGTTGACGGAGGCACTGTGCCATGTCTTTGTGTGATTATCATTTGCTGTGAGGGAGGAGAAGATCTTAGTTTCGGATGGGGGTGGGGGAGGGGGTTGAAGGCAGGTCCCTCTTTTCAAAAATCTTTGCACAAGTTCAGCCTCCAAATGCCACTGGAGTTCATTCTGACTATCAGTGTCTGCACATCATCTTGGGGCTGACTGTGGCTGCGTTGCCATGACAACCCCTCCAGGCTGGCCTGATCCCATGCCAGCCAAGACCGACATGGCCACTGCCTCTGCAGCGCGTACACTAAGCCCGTTGATGGTGGCCCCTGGGCTTGACGCAGAGGGTGACGGCACATGCTGAATAACTGCAGCTGGGGAGCCCATGGGTTCAGTGGAAGTATCTCTGGAGGTTTCCTCTCCTCCTGCAGCTAGAGACAGAGAGAGCAACATTCACCCTTAAGACAGGTGAGCGAGTAAAAATAATACATTAGATGGGATGAGGTGATAGATGAATTCTAGCACAAAAAGTGAAACAGTACAAGACGCCTGGTGGTCAGTTCATCATCTTAACTGGTTACCTAAGAAAGCTGCCTTCTTCTGCATAACAGTGACAGGGCAGTCCTTGTGGGCCAGGAGGAGCTGCTTCAGCTGTGCCACCTCATTCCTCAGTAGGGTTACTTCATTCTGATGGCAACACAAAAACATATAGCAGATAAATCATTCCCAGCATGCCCCATTCTTGCCATATCATCAAGGAGACCAACTTATCACTGTGAGGTTTTTTAAATGCGTGATATACATTCTGGAGAACACTCACAGTGAGGGAGACATTCATACTGGCCAAATCTTCTGCCTTTTTCTCTAAAGAGTTAACCCACAGCTTTCGTTTTTGCCTGCAGCGAGAAGCGGCCGCCCGATTCCTTTCCAGAAAACGCCGCCTCCTCTCGTCAGGGTCCATTTCTGTTGCTCGCCGCCGCCTGCCCCCTGTTGGCTGAGCTGGGGAAACCTGGGGAATGAGGAGGGGGCGAAAGTTCACTATTTGCAAACACAAATGTGATCACTCTGTGGGGGTTGAAATGCATTACTTCTGAACATGGAGTAACTCATGACATCACATTAAAAAGCTGCACATATTAGAACATTTTGTGCACTTAAGTGTCAAAGTAAAGCATCCAAGCCTAAACCACTTAATGCAATGCTCATGATGAATTTAGCTTCTGACGGTCCTGGTGTTCCATTAATCTTTTCTGTTTGATGACAATAAATATTCTGTATGTGAAAACGACAGCTGTACCAAAGGATAGCATTGAGTCTAACACGACTTACACATTTTGGACTAAGTAGAATTTTAACAGGGAACACGTCAATGCATACATTCATTCCAATTAAAGGTTTCCCTTCATTGCAAATATTTAACTGTCTGATCAATCCGCTCTAGGACCCAACAGCTTATATGGTACAGTATGCATAATACTGTACCTGTGGTTGGGCAGGTGATGGTGCATCAGAGTTTTGAGTGGGCTGCTGGCTCTGTTCCTGTCGCTGGGGAACAGCAGGGATGGATCCTGACCCCCCACCAGCTCCATCTTGTGCTCCTGTGCCCTGATGAGTTAGAGCTGCCTTCAACCGCTAAAAACACAGACAGCAGCCCGTGTAGGTCATATAATATTTATCGCAAAAGAACAGCTATGTGAACATTTTAATTGCTTGTAGTATAAGATAATTTCACTACAAGAGAAATGTAATTAATGAGATTATATAAGCAGAAGAGTTTAAAAAAAAAAACAAAAAGACCTGCAGCCTACAAAGTGATAGCAGTGCGAGTGATGCGCTCACCATCTTTGTCTCAGAGTGAAGACTATACCCAGATGGGGAGGATGAACCACTGCTAGGCCCTCCAACAGGTGGTCCTGGAATCCCAGGGACATTAGGCACTGTGTTCACTGGCCTCGCAAGCTCCACATAGCAACAAATATCCATAAAGTAGGAGGGAGAAGAAAAACAGACTATGGTAAAATACCATCCCAAGCACCATTTATTATGTTCTTTTACCTAGTTTTGGAAAATGGCTTACAGATATAACTGAGGTCATCTGCACAGGACTGGGCAGGAGAGGAACTGTCTGCCCATTAGGGAGGTGCCTCACCAGTGGATATGTGCTTGTGGGGGAGCTGTTGACAAGATTAGAAATTCATAAATAAATGCTTCTCCAGTGTGTTCCCACTAATAAAGCAGATATTGAAGACTAGGTTGCCAAAGTGCCCAAGTCAGTCTCACTTAGGGAACAAGAGTCTACGGAGAATTGCAGTGATACAGAGCTGTAGGACCATTATCCTTCTCTTACACCTGGCTCACTTGCTTTAATGGATCAGCAGACAAGTGATAAGACAGGAATTATACCTCAATTATGCTCTTCGTAAAAAAAAAAGTGGACAAAACGAAGCATGTAATTAGCCATTTTGGGTATCTATATCATTGCAGTATTTTACATCCAGACTTTACTTAGGCATTACTCTGATTAGCTTTTGTATTTGTATATTTAATTTGTTCCAGAGTATGGTTTATTTAGTCCAATTCTGAAACTTTAGTTACCAGCTAACCTCTGCCCTTACCCTCCCATGTTCAGTATCTGCAGGCGGACCACGTCTCTGTTGTGGAAGCCCTCAATGTCATTAAGCTGCTTCTCCAGTGAGTCTCAATCCAATGAGAATGAGGAGTATAAACTCCACCTTGTTTGGTCTGGTACTGGCCACAGTAATCCTTGTTCTGCTCTGTATCCACTGCAAGCTGCAGAACCTCTAACTAGAACATGCAGTATGTGAAAAACTCATTCATGTGTCACTATGCCAAACTCACCAAGGCTGCAGAGCAAAACAAGGACTACAGTTGTTAACAATCAAAACTGGTGTAGCTGAAGTCCGTCCACAGGACAAGACTCACTGCAAAGGCAAATGAATATCAAGCACCTTTTTTGTCAAAAAATTTGGCAACGGGAATATTGAAAGCAAAACAGAGATAATTTGTTCAAGAAAGTCCTTCACACTTTATTTTGCACAAGCACACAACCACAAAGCAATTCTATACTAGATACTGCATTGATAGTATCCCCTAAAATGGCTTTAACTTCATTTGTACATTTAAAAAATCCAGATGTAGAACTTTAATGGTGTCAGGTTTAAATGGTAGTTTATGTGTCAATAAAAGTCAGACTGAGAGCTTTTTACTTAATCACAGCGACATTTTCCCACCAGATTAATATCAAATAGCTGCCTATTCTTTGATTTCTGGTTTGACTGGATTACTTTTTCGCTTGCTAGTTGGTGATGTGAAATTAGAGTTACAATTTGCACATTATCCCAGTAATTGCTTCCTTTTTTGTAAATAGTCAACCACCCCCACTAAATATCAATAAAAGCAAAGGACAGCAACACAAATTAGTTTACCCAAGGTGTCTGTTGGAGGGCGGAGCTTGTGTGATGACAGAAGTTGGAGATGGCAGAGTAGGATGTAGTGGGTCATTACTCAGGTGAAGGGGAAGCGAACCTGGGCGCACAATAGTGGGAGTGGGAGCAGAGCTTGCCACAGGCTTTATGTGGGACTCCTGTTAAAATATTAAACAATAAAAATATTTATTTTCTGTTCATTAATTGTTTTGTCTGCAAGCAAGGACACAAATTGCAACACATTCTACCTCGCCTCTCACCCTTGAGTCTCTGCTGTTGTCTGACATGCTGGATGAGGAATCAGGTGTTCCAGGAGGAGAAGAATCGACTTGTAAAGGCCCCTCATCCTCATCTTTTACTTCAGATGGTGTTTGTAATGGTGCAGCCTTGAGAATCAAAAGCAGAGATGAGAAGACAAGGGCTTTCAGATTAGATATTAGAAAATTCTAATGCTCAAATCACAGCTTAATCTGTAGTCACCCTTTCTCACCGGATGTTTTGTCCTCTGCTCATCTTCCTGTGCTTTGCAAAATTCCTGTTCAAACGAGGTGGCCAGCTCATTGAAAAGACCTACCTCCTCACAATTTTTCAGGAAGCGGGTAGGGGTGGGGGTCTGGTCTGGGGGGGGAGTTACATAAGTCACCATCAGGACACAGAAAACTCTCCCTCAGACACACAGTATTATAACAATTTATGTATTCAGAGCACTGGCCACCTTCTAGCTCCTCATTTCAGCTTCATTTAACTAACAAAAACAAATCTTGATGCGATTACCTGCAATGATAACAGAGTCTGTCCTGGCGGGACCAAATTTTAATGTCATTTCATGCTTGTGTTTGTGGACTGACAGGTGGTCTTCATTTGTGAATCTCTGCAAAAGATATATAAAGAATAGAAAGCACAGCTGCAGTGTGTTTACTATGCTGCTGAAACATGACAATTTTAAAAAAAAAAAAAAAAAAGTATTACACAGAAATCATACCTGCCCGCATCCAGGGGCAGTGCATACAAAGGGTCGGTCATCCGCCATCTCAGACAAACGTTCTGCAAAAGAAAGCAAGAAACAGAACAATGTTATCTGCTTTATTAGACAGTCAACCAGCTGATGAACATGTTCCCAAGACTCCAATTGCTGGCACAGATAGGGTTAGGGATGTCACCAGAAATGATACATACAATACCTTTCAGTAACAAAATTCTGAAAATATGATGATACCTTAATTTTCCAAGACCAGCATTAAGTATCAACATTGGATACAATATTAAGTATCAGTGTTGTAATTCTTCCAGAACTGATGGGGGCAGTATAAACCTACAAGTGTCCTAATCTATCCTTACATGCTGAAGAAGGAGGAAACCCACAAATACAGGAAAAACTACATGTGGAAAGATGGTGATTAGTGTAGCTGACAGATAGCTCCAGCCGGCTCATTAATAAGAAAGGCAGTAGACAGTCAGGTGTCGCGTTTGAGGAGGATGGTAAACAAGTAATAATTTATTCTGAAAAGGTAATATGCAAACAATGCTGTCATGCTTTTCAGACCAAGGATGGAAATACTTCATATTTAGCGAAGTACCTAACAGAGTCTAGTATTCAGATCTGAAGAATTCAAGGATTCATATTAACAGCACCCAAAGTGTTACCCTCCTTATGTTACCCTGAAATTACCATCATGTTTGAGACAGCTGGCACTGCTTATGTGAAATGGCCTGTTGCATAAATTTAAATGTTTGCAATGACTCCTGTTGTATAAATGCTTAAGCTACTGTAATGTAACTAACGAGATACGTCATAGTAACAATGTTGATAGTGTTTTTATAAAACCTTGAACTTGTAAAGAAAAAGTTTGAAAAGTCACTGTCATTAAAAATTATGCCATTCATAGGAATCATTGCACTATTTAAACAAAATATCGTACAAGTAGCCCATAAATCACAGCACTATATTCTGTTTGGTACTACTGTAGCTTTTCTTTATATAAAAGCTACTGTGTGATTTTCAAAAGTTTTTAAAGGTATGTTTAAGTATATGAGATAAAATTTTTTCTATTTAATCGTGATATCGAATTTGGTATGGAGAATCTTGTAATTTTACTGCTATTGGTACCAACTTGTTTGACACAACCAGCCCCTCTCTATGGAGGGTTGTGTCAGGAAGGGCATCCAGTGTGACAACCCCTTGGTGGAAAGGACAAGGGAGCAGCCAAAAGGTGCATTTTTAATACTAGAGTTAAACTATTTACAGTAATTATTTGTAAACAATGAGCTGACCAGAAAATACTTATACATTAACACTGATTATTTGAGTATGTCAGTCTGTATTTTAATTTTAAATCAACCTGGAGTATCAGTTTGCTTATAATGAATGCCATGCACCTGTTCAGAACTATCTCAGCCACCCATAAAGATGTGTGTGCACATCTGTTATCAAACGCTATAAGCCTGGTAACTAGGACAGTGAGATAGGATGATGAAAGAAAAAGGTCTATTGTTTCATATTCTGCTTTATCGTTTATTTCGGGTTGTGGCAAAATATATTGTCTACTAGGGATGCTGCCGGCCACTAAGATGCATTCTTAAAATAGAACTTTTTCTTAAGACATCTCAGGGATTTCATGTGTGGTTTAACATCTTTACACCAAAAGCAAGGGAAACAATTTAGAGGTGTTTTTTTTTTTTTTACAAGTAAGTTATCACTTCACTGCTCTGGCCCACTTAAGACGTAACTGGGTTGTATGTGGCCCACAATATAAAATGAGTTTGACACTCCTGTTCTAAATAAAAAGATAAAAATAATAAAATATAAATGAGTGTCATTCTTTGAGTATATAATTTAAAATGTAAAAAGAAAGTCATTTCTATCTGGTTAGTAAATAAACTATTAGGTCATTAAATTTATAGAAGATGTATTATATTGTGGTATATACTGTTATCGTGAAATGAGATGACTTATATCATGATATGACATTCTAGTCATACTGCCCAGCCCTATTGTAATCTAGACATACTAACAACTGGATAGGAAGTAAACATGCCTAAGACTGTGGGCCTGATTGGAGCTTTTCTTTAGACTCGGATGGCAGGGGCGTTTCCAAGATTTTTTTTTAAAAATGGGGTGGCACAGGGGAGTCCACCTATCAGTCAGGGAGCTCATGGGAAACCAAAAAATTCCATCAGGAAAAAAAGAACTTGAAAATTTAGTGAGCTATGAGTTTAATGGGAAAAAAATCTACACAGTATCAGATCATGATATTTTGGTGGCAATATTGTATCAATACAGGCATAGCAGATATTGATATCCTATTAAAAAACTGCACATAAAAATTGAACATTTTAGTACTAGATTAATAAAATCCATTCTTTACTCAGTCAACCTACATAATCTACATATATTTTCAAATTCTTCAGTTGCTGAAGGAGCTGTACAACTTTGTTGTACAAGCTGCACTATTCAAAGTGCACGTAATGGTCCAGTATACCACATATTTGTACTAAGTTAAGTTGGGCGACACTGTATTACAAACAGTTTTTTTTCCATTTAAATCAGTCTGTGCTTGATAATCCCATTTTGCAGGAATAAAAACGAATGAAGTGAGAGGAAAAGACTGAGAACTTTCTCTTATTAGCAAGCAGGCCTACATGGAATCTGTGCCCCACAGATTTTCAACAGAGTGTGAAGAGGTGCGTGTTGTTTGGCAAACATTTGCTATTTATGCCTCTCTGTCATTGGTGTATGTTGCTGTGACTTTAACTGATGTGAAAAGGCTGTCCTGAAAAATGCCCTGAACTTTTCATGATGAAATTGAAAGTGTTAAATTCAAAAGCTTGAGTAAACTGAATTTTATTTCAGCCTGTTGTAATGTTGCTAATTTAATGTTTAATATGAACATATTTACTATTTAATATCAACATATTTGCTTAGGAAATAATGGTAATGATTTTTTTAACTAATCACTGATAATATGACAAGCAAAAACACTACAGAATTCTGCATATTTTCCCCCAGGATCATCACAGAAAGCTTTCAAAAAAATCCACAGATTCCATTTGGACCTGCTTATTAGATAAAACTGATGTGGAAAAAGTTTACCTTTGGGGTAAACAGTTGAAAAAATGCAGAAAATCACAATATATCGCAGGATATTACTATTGCAAAACTCAGGATTTCACAAAATTAAATAAAATATTGTAAATTATGTAATATTGTATTAATATAATATTGTGTTCATTAATATTGTATTGTAGGGTCTGCAGTGATTCCAACCCCTCATGTTACATTATTTTAAGTTTCATAGTCATCTTTATGGATGAGTGATCAAAGGAACCATAACTGATGTAATGGCCCATTTGCAGTTTTGTGTTTGATAAATGCATGCATACCCAGAGGTCAGCGCTTATTTGTGTGTATTAATTCAATTTAGTTTTATTTATATAGGCCAGTTCACAACAAAAGTAATCCCAAGGCACTTTACATTGTCACGTAAAGACCATACAGTATTAAAGAGAAAACCCCAACAATCAGACAATCCCCTATGAGCAAGCACTTGGTGACTGTGGGAAGGAAGAACTCCCTTTTAACAGGAAGAGACCTA
>VUQH01014801.1:4825-22814 GCA_015106775.1 Etroplus canarensis
AAAAAAAGAAGAGGGGGGGAAAAAAAAAAAAAAAAAAAAAAAAATCAGGCCTCTTCAGCACATTAGCTTGTTTCTCAAGTTCACCTGGAGCTGAGCCAGTTATCCCACATAGGTGTTGGCTATGGTCTGCGAGAAATCATTTTTTTGTGGGCGAAAGGTGTGACGTCTAGTTTTAAGTTAGGTTTGATCTACTCAAGCTTAAATGTTGCTTTTGTTAATAAGTCCAAATAATAACAAGAGAACGCCTAGATTTCTGAGAAGTAAGGTTACCTCAAGAGCCCATTTCATGTGAGGAAGAACCCTGACTGGATCACAGCTTTTAATGCATTTAAAACAAGCATTTGACTTCAATAACAATTAAAATTTTACAATTATAATTTACTTTCTACAAAAAGCTTAACACTTACACAAAGCTTAAATATCAATCCACCAACATCAATAGTAAAAATACCCACTGTATGTGTGTGACGTCTATACTGCAGGAAATACACACAGAGATCTGTCTGGAATATTGTACAATGTTGCTCAACTGCCATTATGTTCATGATGTACCTGTCTTAAGTGCAGTGTATTATGAGCCGCAACCTAAAGTAGGCTATGCACCGGGGATTTTTAATAATTGATTTTTTTTTTTTTTAGCCAAAAGCTATTAGCATTAAGTTTGCTAATACATCTCATTTATAAACTAAATAAGCTAGAAAAGGAAATAAAGAAGCATGCAAATGTTAAGACTAAAAACTGGTTTACCTGTTGAGCTGATATCTGCTTACTTGTGTCCAATAATCAAGGTAATTTGCTCACTGCTACTATTACTTCATACTGGAAAGAAGCCACATCTCTTTCTGTCTCTCACCTCTCCCATATGCAAAACTGCACACATGCCACCACACAGTTGGCAGTTAGTGAATAACCTATGTACCAAATGAAACAGCTAAAAGCAACTAAAGCAGTGCAAGCGTTTTCTGTAATGGAGGATCAATGTGGTCAACCATCTGACGCCTGCAGCTCTATCACTGCACAGCTAAGTCTGATAAGATCTGTTAAACTCTAAAATAAGCTTGTTGACTATCTCAGTCTTCCTCTGACACTGTGTTTCATCTGCTCCTCAGACTTTAGTCAGCGACTGCTGACTCAGATAAGATAATCAGCTATTGAACTCATCTGACTAGCAGGGCACAAGCCCAACCAAGTGATGTCATATACCGGTTACCTGTACATCTCATCGTCATCTGATACAGCAGAGAAGGTGAGCAGGGTGGCTAAATTTCAAGCCCAGAATGGCTCAATCATCCAAGACAGTAAAAAATTAAAATGAAAAGGAATAAAAAGCTTCTCACACACTTCATCCAGCTGCTTTACTCTGAGCATAAAACCATAGCTGGCTATTTCTTTGTCATGGAACCAGAAAACATGAATCATAAGTTAGAGTATGCATTGACTTGCTGTGCTCATCAATTCTAGCAGTTATGAAAACGCTTTTGCTTTCATTTTCACTGCCCATTGCAGATCTGAGTTGCCGCAATAGGTGATAATCAAGTACAGCTGAAAAAAAAACAATAAGGAACGCCTAAGTAGTAAGAGGTAGCACTAGCATCTAGCTATTAGTACCAAGAAAATAATACCAACGGCTGATACCAACAGCATCTAAATAAGGGTTGATCACACAAGTTGCTGCTGTAGAGCTACAGGTAAGACTTAAAGACTAAATATAAGGAACATTTGTACAGTTTTTCAAAGCATGTAGCTGCCCAACTTTGTTATACAATAAATCGACCTAACGATACAGCACAAAAACAGAACTGGGTAACTGCCAAACTATGTGACCACTTAAGCAAAATAACAAATAAAGCTTACACTAAAACATTAGTTAATTGACTGTGAGACTTCTAACTGGCACAAAGAAAAGACAACACATCACTCCGTTGCACTGGCTACCTCTGTTAGTGCCCCAAAGCTCTGGAAAAGTCCTCCTACATAAAGTCTTGCATGTCGCAATTTCAGATCAGCTCCAAGGAACCATTTTCACTTGCTTTCAATCTGAGGTGCCTCCAAGTTGCAATATTATGATATCACAGCTAATTTCACATAGTTCTGACAGGTCTTAACTCTGCAATACCTAATACATTTTAGCAAAAACCATATAAACTTAACCATATTCATTAATATGAACTGTTTCTGGTAAATATTAAAGCACAACTTATATACTGGTTGACCTAATATCCTATTGGTATCAGTATACATGATCCAATCAAGGCTTCCGTAAGTAAAACCATGATAAGAGTCCCTTATCAAAGGACCTAATAAATCAGCTCACACATGTAGAAAAGCGATTTTTGTGACTTCTTCAAACCCCTGTTGGTATGTTTTACAAAAGAACTGCAAGCTTGTTAAGCTAATATGAATCATTAAGCCTGGATTATCGTTGTTGCATTGGCTGTGGTGTGTGTCAACTGTGACATCACTACAGCCTTGTCACCATTTATACTGGCACTGAGGGTGTGCCTGACTTGCTCCTGAACAACAAGTGTTGCCACTCAGAAAAAACCCGCTGTATCAGCGCTGGTATAGGAGTATGAGAAGTTGAAACAGGAAACAAGGGAAACGCAGAGTTTTCTCCAACGTTTTCTCCAGAAAGTCTCGTCTTTTCAAGCTGTTGCAGCATCACCCTGTGTACAACCTGTGACTCAGAACCTCTGTACTGATATACATTAAAATGGTGGTAAAAACAGAAATTATTGTGCACTCGTGTCTTCAACCTGCCTGCACCAGTTTACAAAAATTAAGAGTTTGCTACAGCAGTTGTGACATCACTTTTGGTGCGCATCGCCATTCACAAGGGCAACAAAAGCTCTTACAAACAAGCTAAAATGAAAAAAATCTATATGTAGCACAAGTTCCAGCTTATTTTGTGAAGTGTTTTCAATATCCCACTCTTTCTCTCTCTCTCTCTCCCTCTCTCTCTCTCTTTCTGGAAGTGCCAGGCAGTAAATTCACATTCACATTTTTCCTGCTTCTAACGCATCAACTTTGAGGACAAACTGTTCACTTGTTGCCGAATATATCCCACCCACTAACAGGTGCCATGATGAAGAGATATTTAGTGTTATTCACTTCACCAGTCAGTGGTCATAATGTAATGCCTGATCGGTGTATATACATGCTTTGGAGCAACATATGCTCCCCTCCAGACAATATCTAGTTTAGGGAAGGCCTTAAATTTTTTTAAGTGAGACGATAATAAAACGCCTGCCTGCAGTTCACACATTTCACCAACTAAAAACACAAAATGTGAAAGAAGATCAGGGACTGTTAAGCAACTGGACTCCTATATCAGACAAGAATGGGACATCATTCCTCTCCCAAAGGTCCAGCAGCTGGTCTCCTCAGTTCCCATACGTTTACAGACTGTTGTTAAAAGAAGAGGGGATGCTACACAGTGGTGAACATGACTCTGTCCCAACTTTTTTGAGATGTGTTGCTGCCACCAAATTCAAGATGAGCTAGTATTTTTCGTGAAATGGTAAAATGTCTTGCTTTCAACATTAGATATATTTTCTATATTCTTCTGTATTATGTCGGCTTATGAGATTTGCTAATTATTGAATTGTATTTTTATTTATATTTTCCGCAGCGTCCCAACCTTTAAGGAACTGGGTTGTAAATGAGTAAGTGGAGGACCAGTAAAGTGTGGGGAGGAGCCGTGCAGTTGTCGCAGTGAAACACAGCTGCTAATAAACACCTTAGCAGCTTGAGAATATCATCAAATATTACCTGTTTACATCACATCTGATGCCTGGAGTGGCTTCATGTATTTGACTAAAGACACTGCACGTAGAAAAGGAGGGGACCCCGCGGTTATAACTACGCTGCACACACAGGAGAACATAGAGTACCCAGAGGCACTCCATGCATTTCTGTTTGGCACATTATCGATTGACATTATCATCATTACATAGTGAAATAAATGGGCCCTTCGGTAGCTTCTTCAAATATGTGACGAGGCTACCAAGCTAACCACTGACACCCATATGACAAAGTCCGCTAAGCTGTCATTAGCTTGTTATAGCTACCGTTGACAGGCTAGATTACCTCGCTTGTGCCCGGACAAAGCACAGCAGGCTAATGTCTTGTTACACTATTAACCTTCCTTTAAATTTCCTTAATTTAGAATCGGCTTGCTAGCGCTGGAGGTAGCCAAGTTGCTTCCAAACTTCAGCCGATTTGTTCAGGTTTAATTTTGCCTGCTAACACCAACGAAAAGTACAATGTATGTATCAAGAACTAACGGACTGCTTCTGGAAATACGTTTTGTATTAAATACCAACCCACTGACCATACGCTGAAACCCCTTTCACTTCGCACTGGTTAAGGCCTGTTTGCTGGTGTGTTGATGTGCGCTAAGGTTAGCCGTTAGCTTCACAGTTAGCTGTCAAACTCCAGCTAATGTCGTTAGCGCACATAGTAGCATGCTACTTACGTTTTCCTGCTGCTGTGCGAATGTAGATCCAATCCTGAGTATCTGCTAAAAACCGCTTCTGTGTGGAGGTTCGCCTAGCTATCTACGGAGCTAACGTTAGCGAGCTAGCTGTGTTATGTTTCCTTATTTGAGAAAAATAATGGAGATTGGCCTCAGATGAGCGGCGATAATTCCTTTCTCGGTGGTTCCCTGCTTGGACAGCGTTGATTTTTACGCATGTTTGACGCCAGTTGTGTCTCTCACAGTAAATGAAGACTATTCCGATCGTTCCAAAACAAATATGGACACTGAGAAATGGTGATATTATACAACACTGACGAATCTAGTACTTTCTTCCATTGAAAGGCCAGAGCTATCCTCCGACTTTGGGTGCTGAACAAGAGGAGGTGTTATTTTAGGAGTCTACACGGTGATTGGCTAGAAAGGCTAGGAAACTCGTCCGTTCATTGGCTGCTTCATTTGGCAATTAGCTCTGCCCCTGTGCTATGCTACATTTTCATTGGTCCAAAGCGAAATTCTGTGACGTAGTCGATTTTTTTCAACGCGCCAGGAGTTTTTACCGGTGTTGTGCCAAAAAGTGACCTGTGGGACCGCAAGGTAGAACCTGCAAACTCTCAAATTTGGTCACCAAAGCCTCATCAGACAGGCTTTGGTGCATCTGTTCGCTGAGATTCAGGATGTAATTGCTAATCTAAATATCTGATCTAAATATATTAAATCTTCCCTTGACAAGAACCGTCCAGATAATAAAAATCAGCAAAACTAAAGCTCACATTGAAATTAATAAAAAAACAAGTACTTTCGGCTGCTCCCTTGTATACTCCAACAAGGGGTCAGCACAACGGATTGATCAGCATTGGTAATTTGTCACAGGTTTTACACCAGATGCCTTTCCTGACACAACCCTCCATGGTGAGGGGGGGCTTGTGTCCCCACCTGGAATCGAACCAGTAATAAAAACTAAACTGAAATTTAAAAAAAATTCAAACACTAAAAGCTAATCTGAAATTAGCAAACCCGCTGTGGAAACTAACTGAAACTAAACTGATTTTAAAACAACAACTCAAACTGAAGAAGTAGCAATAAAACCTAACTAGAAAATATAAAACTATAATAACTGTACTGTCTACAGTCATGTGTGATTGTGGCGTAAACAAATACATTTTTGGTCATGATTGTGATTATTTTGTTGCAAGAAATGTTAAATTTCAGCAACAACATACCCATGCCTATTACCACAGGAATTAACTTATGATTATTTGCACATTATGACTATTTGATCAAGAAATAAAGCAGCTTTAGACTATAGCAATCACTAATACACTAACTTGTCCAGTACTCTGTAGTATGGGTCTATGCCTGGTAGTTCTAACACTCTACAACTACTAAAGGCACTGGAAGACTACTGTGATGCTCTAGACTCTGGTTATTCAGCAGATGTGATATATTTGGACTTTGCCAAAAGCTTTTGGCACAGTCCCTCACAGACTTTATAAAAAGCTTCAAAGTTATGGCATTCAGGGCAAGTTTCTGAATTGGATTTTCTGGTTCTTGAACAACAGACGACAGAGTATTGTGTGTGAATGGATCATTCTTGTTATGGAAAGTAATGTTAAGTGGCATCCCCAAAGGCTTGGTCTTAGGCTGAGTGCTGTTCATCATCTACAACGCTAATTCCCAAAAGGTTGGGACACTGTATAAAATATAAATAAAAACACTGCAATGATTTGAAAATCTCATACATCAATATTTTACTTACAAAAGAACATAGAAAACATCAAATGTTTAAAGTGAGACATTTATCTATTTCATGAAAAATACTAGCTCATCTTGAACTTGATGGCAGCAACACATGTCAAAAAATTGGAAAACGGGCAATAAAAAGCTGAAAAAGTAAATGGTACTAAAAAGAAGCAGCTGGAGGAACATGTTGCACCCAATGACGTTAACTGGCAAAGGGCCAATAACGTGACTGAGAATAAAAAGAGCACCTTAGAAAGGCAGAATCTCTCAGATGTAAAAATGGCCAGAGAGGTAAGAAAGTGCATCTACAATTTGTGGAGCAATTTCAGAATAATTTTCTTCAATGTTAAATTACAAAGACTTTAAATATTCCATCAGCTTCAGTATGTAGTAGTTGGTCGTGCCATCCACAAATGCAGGTTAAAGCTTTATCCTTCAAAGAAGAAAACACATGTGAACATGATCCAGAAACATAGCTGTCTTCTCTGAGCCAAAGCTCATTTAGAAGATCAAGCTGCAGCGCATCATCCATTCTGCTGAGAAGGTGATTGGCTGCAGCCTCCCATCTCTCCAGGTGCTGTATGTCTCCAGGACCCAGAAACGAGCAGCCAGGATCGCAGCTGACCCCTCTCACAATCTCTACCGGCCCCTTCCCCCTGGCAAGAGGCTTCAGTCCATCAGGACCAGGACCTCACTCCACAAGAACAGTTTCTTCCCCACTGCAGTCAGACTGCTGAACAGTGTCCGTCCCCACCCCCCAGATGACCCCCTGTCATTCTCACTTTTTAAGTTTTTAAGTTGCACTAATACCACTTCCAAATTGGACATTCACCTATTTTTTGTTTTGTTTTGTAAAATACCTTGTATAGTGTAAGTATAATAGTACTTATTTATTCTTAACTCTTTTGTTTATTTAATTTTTAATCTTATACTTTCAACATTGCATTTGCACTGAACACCAAAACAAATTCCTCATACTGTAAACTGTTCTTAACTGTACCTGGCAATAAACGGATTCTGATTCTGATTTAAAATCGACTGAGGCAAAGTGGAAAACTGCTCTGTGGTCAGACAAATTGAAATTTTAAATTCTTTTTGGAAATCATGGACGCTGTGCCCTCTAGACTAAAGCCTGCATCTCTGATGGTGTGGAGGTGCATTACTGCCTATGGTACTGGCAATTTGCACGTCTGGAACCATTAATGCTGAATGGTGTATACATGTTTTAGAGCAACATATGCTCCCCTTCAGATGATGTCTTTTTCAGGGCATATTTCAGCAAGACAATGCTAAACTGCATACTGCAACTACTGGTCTATTAGTCTTCACTCACTCCCATTTTACCCCCTGCTATAGCCTGTGTTTTTGTCATAAATTACATCAAGCGTGTCAAACATCTCCCATCAAGTGAAAACCTTATCAAATATAGAGGCTGCAGCATACTCTCACTGGTCACTTCATTATACGTGTTCAACTGCTCATTAACGCAAATATCTAATCAGCCAATCACATGGCAGCAGCTGAGTACATTTAGGTATGTAAATGTGGTCAAGACAACTTGCTGAAGTTCAAACCGAGCATCAGAATGGGGGAAAAGGTGATTTAAGTCTTTTTTGATTGTTGGTGCCAGACAGGCAGTCAGCTGCTGATCTGTTTGGAGTTTCTCACACAACCTTTTCTAGGGTTTGCAGAGAATAGTCCAAAAAAGAGAAAATATCCAAAGAGTGGTAATTCTTTAAGCCAAAATGCCTTGTTGATGCCAGAGGTCAGAGGAGAATGACCAGACTGCCTTGAGGAAGGAAACAGGAATGCAAATAACCACTCATTACAACCAAGATATGCAGGAGAGCATTTCTCTGAATCTATCCAGCAGAATAACACATGCTGAGGCAGATGGGCTACAGCAGCTGAAGACCACACCAGATGCCATTCATAGCAACTAAGAACAGAAAAATGAAGGCACAATTTGCATGGGTTCACCAAAACTGAAAAATAGAAGATTGTAAAAATGTTGCCTGGTCTGATGAGTCTCAACTTCTGCTGCAACATTTGGATGACAGGGTCGGAATTTGGTGTAAACATCATGAAAGCATGGATCCATCCTGCCCTGTATCAACAGTTCAGGCTGCTGGAGGTGTAATGGTGTGAGGGATATTTTCTTGGCACACTTTGGGCTCCTTAGTACCACCTGAGCATTGTTTAAATGCCACAGCCTAACTGCGTATTGTTGCTGACCATTTCCATCCCTTTATGACCACCATGTGCCCATCTTCTGATGGCTGCTTCCAGCATGTCACAAAGCTCAAATCATTTCAAACTGTTTTTTTCAGTGATCTTCCAGGCCTTTTAGTATTGCTGCTTTACAGAATGCTGCAGTCTGTTGTTCTGGCCACTCTGATTTTGGTTCTTCAGCCTTGTGATGGCCTCCTTCATTTGCATCGACATCTTTTTGGACCTCATAGTGAGAGTTTTAGTGAACAGCTACCAAATGCAAGTTCAACACTCGGAATCAACTCCAAGATTTTTTTTAATCTGCTTAGTTTGTTGTGGAATAAGGAGGGAACAGGCCTCACCTGGCCATGAAACTGCTTGTCAGTCAATTGTTTCATAGCTTTTGATCCTCTGAGAATTGGGGCCTGTATATAAAAATGGCTGCAATTCCTAAACAATCTGCAATTTTTCATCGAATCCTTCAAATTAAAGCTGAAAGTCTGTACCTCAATCACATTTTAACTGTTTGATTTTTCCAAAATGTGCCATTGTACAAATAATTTTTGGCCTAACAATAAAAGACATCAAGGTTTTAAAGGCATATTAGGGAGGCGCTGCGGTGCAGTCAGAATGAGGCCACGATGAGAGGCTTTTCTCTTCTTGAAGGCAGTCATGAAATGACAGAAGCACTTAAGAACTTGCCCCACTCTTATCTCCATACAATTGGACAATCACAACTTGAAATGTAGGTGAAAGTTGGATCAGTATTAGATACAGATTATAAAAAAGGTGTGGAGGGATGGTGTTACTGATGCAGTCTTTATTCTGTTATATGAGAGCTTATAGTGTTAAAATTGTAAATAAAGATGAGATTTCATTTATTTGAATAAGGATGTGCAAGGAAAAAAATGTAGGCTGGAGTCAGACTATAATATAAATGCATAAAGATTCTTAGTTATAGTGTATCAGTGAATCTGTGTTATGTGTGTGTGTAATGGCAGGCTGGGGATAGCAGGGCTTATCTGTTGTCATTTTGTGTTTCTCCCCCAGGATTAGACTTGTGTCTTATTAATGAAAAACTCATCATATATCAGAACAGCTCCCCAAGGAACCAAGCATGGTTATGAGACACATGTCAGACCTCGTTTAAATACAGCGTGTGTGACTGCAACTGAGCACAAGAGAGACGGCAGAGTGGTATTTAATTTTCCAAGATGAAGGATTATCACTGGCAGAATTTGATCATTTTGCTCTGATCTCAGGATGTTCAATCACAGCTTATCCCAAATATTAAACTCTGTCTTTTGTCCCCTTTCTCCTCAATCCCTACCACGCACACAAACAAAGCACACACACACAGATGCTTGCACAGCTCCAACTGCCAAGCCTCTCATTGAGTAAAGTGGCCCGCTGAGCCTACTGTCAGGGTGGTGTGTGTTATGTGATTGTTCAGCCACCTGCTGACCTCAGGGAACGGGTGAGTCAAAAGAGGGAGGAAGGGAAGGAGGCAGGGAGGGGAGGATTTGAAGCCAGGCTTTAGTGTCTTATTGAGGCGGCTAAGGAGAGTAAATTAAAAAACTGTTACATCTAATCCGGAGCACCGAGAACAAGTGGCACACTCTCCAAAGTCTGATCCCTCATGTTTACATGGATCAGGATGAGCTTAAACACACGCAACATACACATGCACCCTCTCAAATGATACACACACATGCACACATATTCCCAGCCACTAAATGCTCTGTGATTGTGTCCCAGGCCGGAGGGAGGGAGGGGAGGTAAGAGGTCCTGATCTGCACTCTCATTTTCAGCCTGTGGATCTGCACCCAGGACATCTGGGTCACATCATTACTGCAATCTTCTGCTTGTTCATTCCCAGCTTTAAGGGGCTTAGAGTGGCAGACCTGCTGACAAACACACAGGGATAGAGATGTGTATACAGCATGTAACAGTTGTGAAATAAAATAACGTCTTAAAAAGGATTAAAATGATTGGTAGTGTGTTTGGTAACACAGATTTTAGGATACAGTGAAAGGACTGATTATCATGCATTTTCAAAAATCTCCATAATGTAGTACTTTACACATTCACTCAATATATAAAAGGTCTCTGGTTCACAACCAGGAGGAGATACAAACCAGTATACTCCTAGTGGAAGTAACATCTGGTGTAAAATCTTTGACGTGGAAGTGTTTAAGAACTACATCAATTCAGCCACAAAGTGACAAACCAGGTAAAATTACAGAGTATAGCCGCTTAGTCCTGAGGTGCATAATGTGTAAAAGTCACCAGCACTCTGCTAACTCAATAACTGCAGAGTTCCAAGCCTCCTCTGACATTAATATCAGTGCAAAAACTGTGTACTGGGAGCTTCATGGCATGAGTTTCCTTGGCTGAGCAGCTGCATGCAAGCCTTACATCACTAAACACAATGTCACTTGATGGATGGAGTGTTGTAAAGCATGCCGTCACTGGATTGTGGAGCAGAGGAAATATTTTCTGTGGAATGATGAATCTCACTTTTTACACATTCTCAGTGTATAATGGATGAGTCCAGGTGTGGCGAATGCCAGGAGAACATTACCTGCCTGACCGCATTATGCCAACTGTAAAGTTTAGCAGAGGAGGGATAATGTTGTTTTTCTGGTGTTGGCCTGGGCTCCTTAGTTCCAGTGAAGGGAAATATTAATGCTTCAGATTACCAAGACATTTTGGACAATTCTATGCTTATAACATTGTGGGAACACTTTAGGGAAGGTCCTTTTATGCCCCAGTGCACAAAGTAAGGTCCATAAATGCATGGCTGGATGAGTTTGGTGTGGAAGAACTTGACTGGGTCGTACAGAGCCCTGACCTCAACTCCATCAAACACCTTTAGGATGAACTGCAGCGGGGATTGCCCTCTTGTCCAAAGTCAGTGTCTGACCTCACAAATGAGCTTCTGGATGAATGGGCAATGAATGATGCAGTTATACTGTCCTCTAGTGGTGGAGACCCGTTTTCACAGATAAGAGCAGTTACGCATATTAATCGACAGGAGGTGGTGTTGAACAACATATCTGGAAGGATGAGCTTACGTCATACTGAAATGTTTTACTTTGCTGTGAAGGTTTTCATTTTATTTAAATCTACAATTCATAATAGGCATGGACTTGTGGTTCATGTTTATTGTCAAGTAGGTAAGATGTGCTATTCTTTAAGTTAAGGATTTAATCCCATTGTTGTAACAACAGTGACATTTCAACCTTTCACCAAAGATAGTAATGTTCTTTGAAACACATATTATATAACCACAGAATTTTATTTTTTACAGTATCTTCTAAAGAGAAATCAGAAACTAAGAAATCATTCAGGAGGGGCTCAGAGTAGAGCCACTGCTCTTCCACATCTTCAGGAACCAGTTGAGGTGGTATGTCGTCTGACCAGGAAAAGGCCCCCAAGCAGACCTTGGAGCTTACATTTCTTGGTTGGCTTTGGAGATCCTTGGTGTCCATCTGGAAGAGCTGGAGGAAGTGGCTGGGGAGATGGCAAACGGGCATCTCTGCTTAGACTGCTGCCCTCACGACCTGGGCCCAGAAAGGCCCCAGTTAATGGATGGATTATTTATTTCCATTATATGTATATAGCATTGTTTAACTTTGGAGTGTTTATGTTATGTATCACTCTTTCTTACATATGGGATTTATATATTTTTATCTTCATATTTATATTTCTTCTTCTTTTGGCTGCTCATGTTAGGAGTCTCCACAGCAGATCATTTGCCTCCAGTTCACTCTATCCCTTGCATCCTCTGTCACACCAACCCTTTTTATGTTCTCCTTTACTACACCCATGCCTCCCCCCTCTCTTCCTCCTTTGTGTTTGATCAACAGTGGCATAGTTTCCACTGCCACCCCAGAAGTCATATTATGAATGTGCATATTTGATTTGGCAAAGATTTTACGGCAGATACCCTTCCTGATGCAACCATCCGTGGTGAAACCTGGGACCTTGCGCTTGTAAGGTGAATGTGTAAACCATTACACTACAGGTACACAGGGTTCATATTTATATTTAGTTATATTTTATTTAGTTGAGCATCTGTAATGTAATCAGTTTCCCCCTGGGATTAATAAAGTAGCCTGATTTTGTTTTTAAATGGCTGGTAATCACAATTAAAGCAAAAGCTCCATAATGAAATACATTCAAACAAAGAGGCAGAGTGACAAACCCAACAAAAGAAAATACCAGTGACAAGTGAAAGCAAACACAAGTAACAGTTACAATAAACAAAAAGCATAGCTATTGTTTAAATCATGCATAATAATTGTGCCTTATTACTTTTTATGCCTTTATGCATCACTGAAATCCATTTGAATTGCCTTGCTGTTACATAAATCTCTTTGCTTTATGTTTGTGCAATGCTTCTATTATTATTAGGGACCCTAAATAGAAGAAAGAATTTATGCTCATGTTTTCACTGTACTGCAGATACAATATTAATCCAAAGCCTCTTGTTATATAATGTTTAATTGCAGAAAAATGTCTTTTGATACTCTAAAAACAAACAATATCATATATAACCCATGTTTTATTCGATATGTTTGGCTCTTTAAAAGGACATTAAGCTGACACAGTCATTATTTAATTATATAACCTGCTATTTTAGTTTATTATTGAGTGCTGTCCAGCTTATACTGCAAGTATATGATATGGAAATGGTCAAAAAATGCTGAAAAAGGAGAAAAGACACCAGGTCCAGTTTGGGAAAAGTCCAAAAGCAATGAGTAATTACAGCTCCAGTATTTCTTTCCTTTTACACACACACACACACACACACACAAAAACACACACACCCCTTCAATGTTGAGAGCTGATCTGGAGTCGAATGGGCTCTATGTGTAGAATTTTGAGTGGCAGTGCTTTAGTTCTATCACAAACTAAAGGTTTTTTTGCAGTATGTAACATGAATACTCCAAAATGAGAAAATGCTGAAAATAGCAGAAAATGGGAATGCAAAAGCTTGCTTTTTAAAATATTTTTCCCATGAATTAAAATAAATATTGCATTTCACCTTTATATTTATTTTTGACGTCCCTCTTCCAATAGGCCATTGAAATACTACATGACTGTGCTGACATAGTCTAGATGGTTTCCTATTGTAAGTTACCCGTTAAATTTAAACAAATTAATGCATTTTAATTATTAAAAGGGCTCTTGAGTTTTTCCACACAAAAAGCCTGCATTAAGTTTTAATGCTAATACAAAAGGTATTTATTGTGCACCTTTAAAGGAGACTTACTATACGCGCTTACAGCCGGAGAGCCACAGAGAGCCTCCTCCTGTGCGGAATTACCTGCAGCCAAGAGGTGAGGCTGGGACAAAAAAATTCTGCTCCAGGTGAGGCTCGAACTCACAACCTCGGCATTGCTCTGCTGTATACTGTCATATAAGTACCGCGCGCTAACCGATTGCGCCACTGGAGCTACAGCGAAACGCGGCCAGGAAATCGGTTTAAGAAAGTACAAGGCACCGGAAGGTGAGGAAAAGTGATATTTTATATATTTATGTTTTGTCTGCGGAACGGTACAGGGGAGCATTCATGTGGACCGCATGCAAACTTCCCGGGACGCCGGTGGTCTGAGTCCAGCGGAGAAAAGCTCTCTAAAAAGCCGACTCACGTGCTGCGTTCAAGTACCTCTCACAAAGCTCGAACAAAACGTGAGGAACTGAAAAATAAAGAGGCGGCAACAAACGAGAACTGATGGCCAAGTAATCTGACAGGGAATAATGATTTTCACCCAATTAAAGCAGTGCTGCTGGAATACTGGGGGTGTGTGGCTCCACTGGAGGCTTACCACGCCTGGTATTGACTGATACTTATTAAATGTACTTCCTAAAGGGTTGCCACAGCAGATGGGTCCACATTGCTAACTTGGCTAATTTTTTTAAGACGGATGCCCTTCTTGACCCAACCCTCCTTGGTGAGAGGCGCTTATGTCCCCTATCTGGAATCAAGCCAGGGAACTTCCCCTTGTAAGGCGAATGTGTAAACCACTACACTACAGGGGACACTAGTTGCTAGATTTAAATAAAAGAAAATACTGATTTGGTGAATGTATTTTATGGTCTTGTGGAAGATAAATACAGTGATTTCATATATGTATCTTTTTCTTTTTTGTCAAAGCCACAGGGAGCCAGTTGAGATGGGCAAAAGAGCTTGTGGCTCGTGAGCCGCAGGTTCAGACCCCTGGTCTAGGGTAATTGAAATCTGCAAAAAAAAGATTGGATAATCTGTGGAGATTATGGCTGTGTGGGAAGCTCTACTGTGGAGTGAAAAAGTTAGTCCAAGTGGTGCAGGGGGGTCAGACATAGAGCCTGAGGGCCACAACCAGCCGGCCCACTGGATGGCTTTGGAAAATGTTAAAATTGCAAAAAGGGGAGGTCATAAATTTTGGACTTTATTTGTGTCAGTTTTGCAGCCTTTTTACTGATATTTCCTATAACCTGCCAAACAGAAAAGAAAGTCAAAGATAAACTATTAAATGACAGGAGTCTAGACATTTTTATTGTTAACATTCATTTAAATGTCAGACAAGTTTGATTTTTCACTATTTAGTGTATGATTTTCTGTTCTTTTACATCTAGTGCACAGGTTTTTTTAAAAAAAAAAAAACATATTTTCTGCAGAAAAATTCCAGGAAAGGAGCTTCCAGTGCTTTTACAAATTCATTTCTTAAAGTTTAAGCCCAAAAAGCTGGTCACAGAGGTTTCTATAATTTACTACATCTGCATTTCTTTATAAAGTACAAACTAAGCCTTATAGTTGAAATTGCCCTTTTTTCCTTAAGACAGTTCTCAAACTTGGCTGGCTTGCCTCGCTTCAGAAGTCAACAAAAGTTTTTGTGCCACACTACACAAAAATACATGTCTTACACACAGAGTTTTATCAATCATTATCAAGAAAAAAGATCTACACTGAATTTTACTTAAATAAGGGTGCATATTATCAGAACATCAGCACTGGTAAACATATGCTTGTTTCTTTTTCATATAAAAATCATATCTATTCACTTTAGTTTCACTTCCTATTTTTCACCTGGTTGTCCACACCCCCCCAGTTTGAGAACCACCATCTTAACACATCTCAGGAATTAAATGCATAGTTGAACATGTTTAAACTTGTTTTTGGAGAGTATTAGGCAATAGCTGTACTGTTCTGGTAGATATCAGACTATCTCAATTTTTTCCACTATGTAAAATGAGTTTGACACCCCTGACGTATGGTGTTGATTTTAACAGACTCGTTATCAGTATAAAGGAGTCTCAAAAGTTCACCAACAAGAAATTCCAGGGGCTTTATCAGACATCCAATAAAGCAGTATGTTCTTTCTCACACAGAAGTCAAGATGTTAACTTTATTCTGACATAACCTCACCAAAATGGCTGCTGGGTACGCCCAGGAGAGAAAACACTTGCAAGCTCCTCCCACAAAATCTTTTCCATCTCTCTCAAAATATCATTCCAGTGGACCGGAAGTTTGGAACAAGACCAAAATCAATGAGTAAGGGGTCCATTATGTCCTTCATCATCAGAAATTTTGAGTCAGATGGGCTCTATGCAGACTTTTGAGTTATTTTAGTTCTATCATAAAATGAAGTTTTCTTTGCATTATAAAAGATGTCTTCCCATGTTTCAGCTGTAATTTCAACCGTCAGCTCTCTCTCCTGTTAAATCTTTCCTTAATGTATTTTAACTTGTCTTTAATAGCTCTGTGACACACGTGATCTGTCCAGTGTGTCCCCTGCTTATTGCCCTGTGACAGGACATGCTTCAGCAAGGCCATAAAACATATTGCCCCTGGGACAGAGCTGGCCCACGAGATAACTGTAGAAAATGTTGAAATTTCAAAAAGGAGGACATCAATTTTGGAGCCTTAACTGAATTTTCATCAGTTTTACAGTCCTCTTACTAGACCCACGGAGGGAAGCAACTGAGTAAAAATATATTTTTAATATGCACTTGAATAGTTTTCAGGGATTTGCATTTTCCTGACAACTTTTTACTTCCTACATTTTAAGCTTCTACTCCTTGCAATTTCAAACACTCAATTTTAGGTCTGTCAAGTTAGAGGGAGTTACTGATTTTGCATAGCCACCCATCTCCTGATCCTAAATGGAGGAACCACCCAAATCCCTTTGGTTTGTCATGAGTTTTTAAAGGCAGAGGCAAAATGATCCTCCCTCAATGTAGGAAACCGCAAATACAGCTAGATTTTTCAAATTGTAGTTTTTCATAATAGTTCAAGCTTGCACAGATGACTGGTAGAAATATTCTTCAGAGCCTCTACTTTGTTTTGAGTAACAAAGTTGAATCAGCAATTCAACTCCTAGATGTGTTGGTACCTGTACCTCTGAAAATTATTAAATTTAAGTGCCCCTATTTAACAGTAAACATGGGACAATGAATTCAGATTTAAGTGCAGAGTTGTTACTTCTTGCAGTGGAAGTCCAGCAAGTGTTGACAAGTTCCTTTAAAGCGTTAGAGTTGAATGTGTAGCTAAACCTTACACTAAAAAGGGAGCAACTGGCATGGAATTTAATAGGCTATTGAGCAATAGCTTTAATGGACCAACTCACTTACAAAACTGGGCTGCATGTGGCTGAAAATGTAAAATGAGAATGCAAGCTATAACAGAGCATATGAAACAAAGTTAAAATCTGTAGATGGTAGTAATGTGCAGGGGTAACCTACTGTAGGCATTTCATAGTGAAAATTGAAGCAAGATGCCAATTACTTGCAGTGTACTATTAGAAGGTGGCCCATGTTATGCAATTTCCCCTGGGATGAAATTGACACTTATACTTGGAAGTCACATAAGCACAAACTCATCCTTTATATGGCACAAGGATCTGCATCACTTGAATACTCACATTTAACCAGATAATTCTCTACAAATTACACTGAGGCCCATTAAGAAATTCAGGCCAGATTTGCAAAATAGGCTTGTCACTGCATAGTTAGAGTTGCTGTTCTATGGTAGAAAGTCACATACATCCCTGTGGATTAAGCAGTATCCTGCGCCGAATGAAACCCCCATTTAGACACTGCAGTGACCTTATGATAAGTTAAGCAGAGTATTACAGTTTAAACAAAGAGGTTTAGAGTCAGATACTGGATTTATTTATTTATTTTTTTTTAAACTTTACAGGACCCACTGGGTGGTTCAAGCCAGTGAAAACACAAGGCTAAGACATAGTTTTGAGACAAGTACAGACACTTCACTGATTAGCCTCAAAGCCACCATTTTTGAATACCAAGATAGTAAAGGCAGCCAATTTGCCAGCTTCAGACCCCAGCTTTGATCTGGCCATCAGCCTTGACCTGGCTGTCAGGCTTCAGGGGCTTGTCCATGTGGACCCCCAGTGACGGGCCGTACTTTTGGCTAGCGTATTCCTCACAGATCTCAGGCTTCAGCTTGAAACCATCCTCCTTGTCAAAGTAGTCCACAGGACAAAACTTCAGTAGCTTTCCTTCACCGATGTGTTCCAGTCGGTCACTCCACTTGTCCAGCATGGA
>VUQH01014814.1:5420-16382 GCA_015106775.1 Etroplus canarensis
AGCCTGTGAAAGTAACTGTACAGCACTATTATGCCGATACACTGCTGATTTATGAGGAATAGCTGCTGGAAATCATCCTGCATTCATGCAGTGCAACAATTCAAGCATCAGCCAGTGAATCACTTTGACTGAAAAGAACTTTAAAGGATAAATAAGGTTTATTAAACTCTTATTTTTATAGTTGGTGTCAGCAACTGTACTCAGCAAGCTTACTAAGATCCAAAGTCACTTAAAAGAAGTCAGTTCGTTTGTAAACAGAAAATATTTAGGCCAATACTGATATTGATTTAGCTACCAATACCAATAACAGGATGCTCTCTGCTAATTAAATTTGATATTAGGGACACTGTTCTATAAATATCTCAAATGCCTCCACCACCATGCTTGACAGTTGGTATGAGGTGTTTATACTTCTAAGCTGTGTTTGGTTTTCCCCCAGTGTGTTGCCTTGAATTACGGAACATGTCTCTGCTTTGGTCTCATCTGTCCAAAAGACATTGTTCCAGAGGTCTCATGC
Source organism: Etroplus canarensis (assembly GCA_015106775.1). Taxonomy (NCBI): domain Eukaryota; kingdom Metazoa; phylum Chordata; class Actinopteri; order Cichliformes; family Cichlidae; genus Etroplus; species Etroplus canarensis. The sequence continues at coordinate 5,938 of VUQH01014814.1, forward strand.
TTTGTTCAGATGCAACTTTGCACACCCAAGCTGTGCTGCCATGCTCGTTTCCCTTCCAAATAAGTCATACTTGTTTAGTCTTTTTCTAATCATACTGTCATGAACTTTTACATTTAACATGCTAAGTTTGGTGTGTAGAGTCTGAGATGTAGCTTTTGGTTTTTTGCAGTTTCTCTGAGCATTGTATTGTATGACCTTGGGGTGATTTTACTGTGACATCCACTCTACATTGGTAATTTGGCAGAAGTTTTACGCTGGATGTCCTTCCTGACGTAACCCTCCATGGTGAGAGGGAATTGTGACCCCTCCTGGAATCAAACCAGGGACCTTTCACTTGTAAGGGGAATGTGTAAACCTCTTGATATCAAAAAGATATTCATTTAAAGTACCAATGCCATTACATTCTCTTCACCTGTCCTATACTGTCAGTGTTAGATTGACATTAGCTTACATATAAATGTCACATGCTGTCTGCATGTTCATAGTTTGTCTTAGTTTCTAGGAAAAACAAACACATTTCCTTTGTTGTGGACAGTAGCTCCATGGCATTACATTGCATTAATTTTGCACTTGTCTATTTAGAACAGCCTCACTCAGTGTTGAGCCAGTTTTCAAAATTTTTATCCCTATAAAAAGATTGGAAAAGAGAGTTCAGGTTCTAAAAATACTGGAACTTTTGTGTTTTTGTTCAGCATAGTTTATATTAGCAGGTTTTCTTGTCCACTTTGACTCCTCCTCTTGCTAGTTTGTCCCTTCAGGCCAGTGTAAGAAATCTTAAATAATCACACAAAAAGTTGGTGTGTCCTTTTTTGAGGATAGTTTAAAGTGGACTAAAGGTCTTTGGAGGTCCTGTTAAAGTACACTGTGAGGATGATCCACCAACTGAGCATGAGCTGAAGAGAAGCAAGCATGTCCGCCCCTGTTTTGTGTGTCTTTATGAGAGGGGGAATGGGCTGTGACAGTGCAGAAGGACGGAGCAAAGCTGATATGTGTGTGAACTGGGTTGTGTGTGTTTGTGTGTCTGTACGCTGTGACATTGCCATTGATCCAGCTTAGCAAGCTGCTCAGTGATGCAAGGCACTGACAAGGATTTCATTCAACTGTTCTTGACGCACAAACACACAACTCTTTGTCTGTGTTTGCATGTGTGCACAAAAGCAGTTTTTATGCTTTATTCATGCAGACTCACTTTCACTTTGCTTATTTGACTGAATTAACACCGAGTGGTCTGCCCTTACTTGGCTAAATAGGTACTACTGTAACACTGTCATATGGATAAAGTGAAGTGAGGATCAAAATTTGACTTTAAGTATCTGAAAGTCGTGAGGTGAAGAGGTCATTAAAAAGAGATCCCACCAGACCCCCTCAGAATCAGCTGATTTTTTTCAAAGAAATGTTCTTTATAAAATAACAGACATGTTTACAGTCTTTTGGCTCTTCATTGCACAATTTCTAGACACTTCGTCAGTGAAAACCAGATTAGTATCGGCCACTGACATCTGTGAATGCCATCTTCTGTGCTAGTAGGCCAGTATCAGTCAACAGGGCCAAATATGTTGTTGCATAAATGTAATTCTGTGTATTTTAAAGTTGTTCTTCAGTCATGCATCAGATCAGTCATTGGAACTCTTAAGCATTATAAAACTATTCTATTACTGTATCTGCAATGAGCTTCATAGTTAGTTTGGTGCAGTTTTCTGGTGCACTGCAGACCCACATAGCTCTCAGTAGTCCAAACCCTCACCTCAAAACTTAATTTGAATATTTTTCATGCAAAGTAGCACTGGTTGGTACTTTGACGAGATGATGAAAATCATCACCAGTGACTGACCCGAAGATAATATTTGAATGTTGTCATCGCATAGGGGTCAGTAAGCTTTATAAATGTCTTCAGCATAATTAACGATTTTTACTATAAATGCAGTACCAATGAGGTTCGGGAAGGGTGTGACTGTGGGTGGCCCTGATGGAAATCCTAAATGGGTTATAGTTGTGTGCATTCCCCATTATTTATATTGTGAAAAAATAAATCTGGTTCTCATGCAGCTTTTCTTGGTGTACTAAAGGGTTGGATGATATCTTAACATGTTCTGCTGAGTAGAGGTTTCTGACAAATCTTAATGGAGGAGTCAACATGACACTTATGATGATCGTTATTAAGGTCAAAGGCCCAAAATCAGTTGTCCTAGTCTCTTGTATATGTGGGTGCTTTTGCAGAAATACTGTTTCCAAGGCATCGCCACTTTTCTGTGATCCTTACACACTGTGGTCCACCTAGCAGTTTGTTTCCACACATTTTACCTGAGCTGTGACAGGTCATAAATGTAGTATCACTACACCCACAGCCTTTGATAAGTGTCAGAAAGCTGCAGTGCGATGGCCACTTGAGGCTGGGCCCAACAGCGAGTCAATCCCCATAGTCTCTCATGTTAAAATGTCCAACTTTAGAAATAAATACATTTGCAGCCTGGTACAAAAAGCGGTTTTGGTAAGCGTCCCTGTAGTGTAGTGGTTTACACATTCGCCTTGCAGGTGAAAGGTTCCCGGTTCGATTCCAGGTGGGGACACAAGCCCCGCTCACCATGGAAGGTTGTGTCAGGAAGGGCATCTGATGTAAAACCTATGCCAAATTACCAATGCAGATTAATCCGCTGTGGTCACCCCTTTGGGAGAAAACAAGGGAGCAGCCATAGGTGCATGACAAAAAGTAGTTTTGGTCTCTGTAGTTAATTTTCACCTTCATAATGACTGCACTGTACACAGTAACTCACCTTGTTTTGAAAAATTCTAATCAGGTTTAAAGTTTGCATGATTAGGACCTCTGTGATTGGCAGGTCAGATGTGGGCTGCACAGTGGAGCAGTGGTTAGCACTGTCGCCTCATAACAAGAAGGATCCTGCAATGCACTTTTCATCTGAAGCCCACACTTCTGAAGAGACAGTGTCCATATAAAAGCATGTGTGTCAAAAATTTTGGTGCCCAACAAAGAGTTTTGGAAAATCACCAAGTCTACATTTTTGTGAAATGGACAAAAAACAATAGGAAGAAGTATAGATTTGTGTTAAGTTAGCTTGCATAGACTCTTTGCCTTAGATGCATTGTCACCCCATCCAAAGGCTCATTTTGAGCAGTAAAGCCCTGGTATCTGGACTTAATCTGTGATTGTTTTAGTCTATGAGCTGGCCCTTTGCAAGTTGGAGTGATGTAATGAATGAGGACAACAAACCAAATAAGAAGGAAAAAATTGTATGAAGTATATTTAATCAAAAGCAGCAAGCACTGTTACATGCAGCAGCTAAACTTGAGTTTATTCAGTTATATGCAGAAAAATCACATGTAAGAGAACAACCATTACCACCAGCCGTACAGCTGGTGCTGCAGCACTGTGCGATGGTGAATGTCAGTTAGGTAGAGGTTTGTGTTTATTGTAGCTAGCTGTACCAGAGCAGTAACCCATATCAGATGTGGTTCACTGAAAAACACATGCAAAGCTTTTTTTCTCTCTTACAGCGATGTCTGATATCAGATAACTGTCACATGTCAAGTTTTCACTGTCTGAAAAAACACAAGGGGAACCTATTCAGATACGTGTGCATGCACCCAGGCTTTGCTTCAAATTCCCAGATGAGATTTTACACGAGTTCATTTTCATGATGTGTTGATATGAACTCACTTTGCATCAGTGGTGATATCTTAGATGCTGTAGTAGCTGTTGAGTTGTTAAGAGGTGTTTTGGTGATAGTATTGTATGTGTGCTGTTGTGGAAGTCTTGTTCATGTTTGAGCTGTTGTTGGTCCTGTAGCTTAGCCCCTGTTATGGAGAAGACAGAGGCAAACAACCTTTAAATCCTCAACAACTCCCATAGCTGGATAGCCCAGAATGGATGGGGCTCTAAGGAATTGTAACCAGAAAATGTAGATTTCATGGCTTAAAATTTTTCTTCTGGCAATTTTCATTGTGGTTATGATATAAGGGGGCTCCGGTTGAATAGTTAATTTTGCCTGGGAAGGTTTCTGACTGGGTGAAGTGACCCTGACATATCTGCAGCCATAATAAGAACTGGTCCAATTTTGTAAATGCTAAGAAAAGGTGCCCCAGTGTTTCCTTTATTAACTCATTTAACAGAGGACACACTGGACTATCTTTAGTGAAAGGAACAGAGGTGATGCTATCCCACAGCTGAACTGTTGTAATAAAATCTGCCACTTATGAAGGTGTTGCTCGAAAAATTTAGATTTATGTGATTTAAAAAAAGCTACATAAATTAAGATTGTGAGCCATATTATATATCATTTTAATATATTTTATATAAAATGATCCAAGTGATTTTAAGGTTCGCAATAATTTAGTTTGTGTGCCAGTGTTAGTAAACAGAAAGTGATAAACCTTGAGATGTGTGATTCAAATGGGCCAGCTCTAAAATCAGTTTCCTAGTGTTTGCATGTGTTTATACTAGGTGCAGATGCATGGTATTCAGAAGGATACAATGCTACTTGCATGTTCTGCATAATCATCTTCTTCTTTTGGCTGTACCCATTAGAGGTTGTCACAGCGGATACTCTGGCTCCGTCTCACCCTATTCCTAGCATCTTCTCCTGTCAGACCAACCCTCTGCATGTCCTCCTTCACTATATTCATGAATCTTCTCTGTGGTCTTCCTCTTCTCCTCCTGCCTGGCAGCATCCTTTGTCCAAAATATCCTCTATCCCTCCTCTGTACATGTTTAAACCAACTCAGCTTTGCCTCTTTGACTTTGTATCCAGATTTGTCAACCTGAGCTGTCCCTCTCATGTGCACATTTCTAATTTTGCCCATCCTGGTCAGTTGCAGCAGAAATCTCAACATCTTCAACTCTGCTGCCTCCAGCTCCACCTCCTGTCTTTTTGTCAGTGCCACACATCATAGCAGGTCTCACTACCATCTTCCCTTTCACTCTTGCTGCTATTCTTCTATCACAAAGCACCCCTGACACTTACCCGCTTCACCTCGCCTGAACTCTCTTCTTCATCTCTCTTGTGCTCTGCCCGTTGCTTTGGATGGTTGACCCCAGATGTTTATTCTCATCCACTTTTACTACCTCTACTCCTTACATCTTCACCATTCTACCTGCCTCCCTCTCATTCACACACATACTCTGTCTTCTTCTACTGAGTTTAATTCCTCTTCTCTCCAGTGCATACCTCCACCTCTCCAGGCTGTCTTCCACTCTGTCCCTACTCTCACTGCAGATCACAATGTCGTCTGCGAATGTCATTCCTGACCTCATCTGCCAACCTGTCCATCACCACTGTAAACAAGAATGGGCTCAGAGGTGATCCCTGATGTAATCCCACCCCCACCCTAACCGTATCTGTCACCTACTGCAAACCTCACCACTGTCCCGCTGTCCTCATACATTTCCTGCACCACCTTCACATACTTCTCTGCCACTTCCTCATACAACCCACAGCTCCTTGCTTGGCACCCTATCATGTGGTTTCTCTTGATCCACAAAGACACAGTGCAACTCCTTCTGACCTTCTCTATACTTCTCCATCAACACTCTCAAAGCAAACATTGCATCTGTAGTACTCTTTTTCAGCATGAAACCATAATGCTGCTCGCTGATGGTCACCTCTCTTCTTAACCTAGCTTCAACAACTCTTTCCCATATCTTCATAGTATGGCTCATCAGCTCCATCCATCTGTAGCCACACATTATAGCAGGTCTCACTACCATCTTGTAAACTTCGCCTTTCACTCTTGCTGCTATCCTTCTGTCACAAAGCACCCCTGACACTTGTCTCCACCACTCCACCCTGCCTCAACTCTCTTCTTCACCTCTCTTGTGCTCTGTCAGTTGCTTTGAATGGTTAACCCCAGGTTTTAAACTCATCCACCTTCACTACCTCTTCTCCTTGCATCTTCACCATTCCACCTGCCTCCCTCTCATTCACACACGTATTCCATGTATTCTGTCTTGTTTCTACTGATTTACAAGTTCTGCAAAATAAGAAACAAAAGTAAAGAACCATTCTTTATTGCCTGCTGCTACCAGACCGATTTCCAATTCTTGCACAAGTATTATCCACAACTTCCTGTTTTCCAGCAGTGTGGTGCTGGTGTGGAGCTAGTTCTGCCTTGGCTCCCTTTCGAGAACCAGTCCCCATTTTCAGAGTTTTAAGAACTACTTATTAAAAAAAAATAAGCTGGGGTAATTTTTGGCCTAAGAAAATCAGAATCTTTTGGGGTATTTTTTTTTCTGACCATCATTAGGGACTTTTGCAGTCCTCCATAGTGTTAGTGGTTTACACATTTGCTTCTCATGTGAAAAGTCTCCGGTTTGAAAACAGGAGACTGCACAAGCCCAGCCTTGGGGATCACAAATCAATGTACTCATGATGCTGGTCTCAAGCCCGGATAAATGGGAGGGTACACTTTCAGCTACCTACCTGTCGGGTAGGTTTTTGGATCACTGAACAGAAGTATATCTCTGTAGCCTCTGCAGTTGTTGAATTCCTACACTAATCCATTAATAACAATCTCTGAGGCAATCTTTAGGGAAAAGGAAAGGCTATATTATCACTGTCAGCTTATGTTTGTGTTTCCTTGTTGGACAGACAGTGATTCCTCTGTGTAGAAATTTCCAGGCTTCCAAAAGAAGCACTGAAGCAGAAGCTGATAGCTTTATGTTGTTAAATATCTTGGGGAAAAGTAACCTTAGTACTGATCTCACTGAGAGAGTGAAAACAAATTTAAATGACTCAGACTAAATTCATGTCTCTTCTGAGTATAATTAACAAGTTCATAACCTACCATCAGCGTCTCTTTACTCTTAGTATCCTGGGGCAGTAACTTTAACAGGATTTCAGCTGCTTTATGGATGCTGCCCAACAATAACTCACTGTGGTATACAGTGGTGCTGAAGCCCTGAGCCAACCACTTGCCAAAAAACATTTCCTCTTCACAGTTATTCCTCAGTGTCTTTTTCCTCTGGAGTTCATGAAGTGACGCTGTTTAACTCGAGACTCCTCCACAGCCAAGTTTTTTTTTTTTTGTCTTGTAAACTGGCTCTGGGCCTGTTCATTGAGAATCTTTCCCACGGCTCCCATTGAAGAGCAAGAAAGCACCACTCATGCCTTTTCTGACTTGAAATAAGCTCTTTGCTGCACTATTAGATGGCTTGAGATTCACTAAGCTGGAAGACAGTGTGAACAGCATTTGTATATGTTCAGATTTTCCAACAGGTCACCAGTGTATAAACTCATCATTCCTGAAATGTTTACGGGTGCCTGTGCAGGGGAAAAAAAGCAAAATCAGCCATTTTAGAATTATTGCTTTTGTTTTTAACTGGACATAAACTGGGAATCCACCCAGCTAGAAAATCTTAGTTTTAAGAAGGTTCCAAGAATAAATGTGCTTTTGGCTCCTCCCTTGTACTCTTCCCAAGAAGTCGCCACCTTAATTAATCCGCACTGGTAATTTGGCAGAGGTTTTACTGTACATGCCCTTCCTGACGCAACCTTCCAAGGTGAGAGGGGCTTGTGTCCCCACCTGGCATCGAATCAAGGACCCTTTACTTGTGAGGCGAATGTGTAAACCACTACACTACAGGGCCACTTGTCTGAGAAAATTAACATGCAATTTTTTTGGTGATAACCTTTTTAAAATATTGAGTAACATCACTGTTAGAACATTTTTGCCCTGACGTATACCTACGACATTCTCGGTGGCATGTTTTTGAAATGAATGGGGTTTTATTTCAGTTCACTTTGGTCAGCACAACTCCCCATTTAACAGAACTAAACGGAAGCCTTTTCATCTGTACTCCAGGTGGTGTAAGTGTTAAGCATTAGCAATTACTTTTTCATGCATTTTTGGCAAAATCGATGCTCCTGCTGTCAAGAAATGTTTCCGCAATATTAGCAGAAATTACCTAGTTGTTCTGAAGATATTCTCAAGGAAATGCTTCAGTCCAATCAAAATGCTTCGATCAAATGATCAAAAAACATTTAAAGGATGTTTATTGCTTTGAATAATGTTCCTGTAAAATAAAATAAAAATTACCCTCTCTGGTTTAAGTCATCATAGGCGATAACCATATCCCTACACTAACCCTATATTTCAGAGAAAGGCAAAACAGAGCATTTTGGAAAGAATGTGAATACGTTTTGATTGGTGTGAGAATGATTATTGCCTTTGTTCTGCGATTGCCAAGAATTGGGAGAACAGATTTATAAAAACAAAATATTCTTTTTGACTGTGGCCAGGATTAGGTTTAGGGTCATCATCAAGGAGGAGTTGGACCTCAGAACATTAAGTAAGAGAGAAGATTTTGACTACACTGCTGTGAAGACATTGTTTGGATGTTTTGGGTCTGTTGTTAGGGTAACATATTATAAAAGGTTATTTTTCAGCTTAGCCATGTAGGTCTGTTCATCCTAAAACTCCTGAAATGCGTTTGTTGGTTTGACAGGATGTTGGATGATTGATTTAATTGTTTTTAGTTGATGAACCCTTTGTAGTTTTGGTGACCTCATGACATTTCCTCTAATGCCTTCATAACGAATTATCAACTTTATACCAATAGTGTATTGTACATATATATATTTATATTTGTATATGCTTCCACTTACAGGCCTGTAAATGACCAGTCAGGAGGGGATAACGGGTGTTATTAGATGGTTCCACATTCTTTGGGTTAGTTCTATAATATGATTTATGAATGGACGCCGCTTTCCTGCTCCCATTGGTTGTACAGCAACTACTAAAACAGCTTAATTGTGTTATTTAGACAGTGTTCTGCTTAATTATGTGACTTGGACAGTATCCTGCTTAATTGTGTGATTTAGACAGTATGCTGCTTTGTGAAAGATGTAAATTAGTAAATAAAAAGAGAAAAATCAGTCCAAATAAAGCAACAGATGGACTTGGCCAGTAGCTCATGCATTCTTCCAGTCGCCCTCAAAGACTCTTTCCAGCCATGTTTCCAGTTAGTTTAGCCTGCATTGCTTTCTAGTAATTTAGGAAAACTACATTTATGAGTAACAGTAGAGGTTTGGATGACAGAAAATGTATGAACACTGATAAAAGGCATGGATAAAGTGAGGTAAAGGACAGTGATGTTGTTGCTTAACAGTATACATTGGAATTTCCTCTTAATATGAATTGAATACTGTCTTCCCTGTATTTGTCTTTGAAGCTCTGGCTCATTTGCTCCTCCTTTTCACTCTATTTATTAAAGACCTTCAGAAAGAAAAGGAGGTGTGCGTGTGTGTGTGTGTGTGTGTGTGTGTGTGTGTGTGTGTGTGCGTGCGCGTCCTTTACAGAGTAAAGGAGAGAACACTATGTATGTTTGTGTCGATGTATGTGTGTAAGTGCTCGCACACACGCTCAAGCACAGATGGCAGCTGCTCAGCGAAGCCTCGGAGTGGTAATTACTGAGTGTGAGGCGCATTACTTAACTCTTAGCTTTGCAGTCTGCAGGCTATCTGTATTGTTGCTGCTGCTTTAGAAGAGAAACTGATTTTTAAAGAGACAGGCTAGTTAAGGGTGAAGTTTTTTTGTACAATAACGTCGGTATATTTACTAAAGACCTGTACAATTTTACCTTCAACCTGTGAATATTTTCTGAACTATAGGCCCTTAATGCAAACAGGAGAAATTTGAAATCTGACACTTTTTAATTTGTGTTATTGCCTTCATAACTTCTTAAACATGGAGGATGGCAACATGAAATTTTCACGGCTGAAAAACGCATTATGCTCTGTTAAACCTGCAACAAATCACTCCCTACATGTGTAATGAATTTGTTTCTTTAATCAGCTTTGGGCGTCTGTGTTGTGGGAGCACATGGAGTCCTTTGAAAATGTTCTTTTTCACATGACCGTATACCTTAGTTTCAGTTACAAAATTGCACCAATTTTATGTTTGTGACGTAGCTTATCAGAAGCAAGTATTGGCACACTGGTTGTTTTATCAGTTTTCTGATAATTTACTGGGGAAAACTTCAAAACCTGCAGTTTGGATAAACTTTCAAAGTTTGTGTCACAGTGTGGGATAGGTTGCTGGTCAAAAAAGGTTGCAGCTTTTTTACTTACATTTAATAACGGGCTCATTCTCTACCTGTGATTCCTTCAGTTTCAAAATTATTTTCTTACAGTCATATATTTTTAGACTCGTGAAGTAGCTTATGGCTGTGAAATTGAGAAGTAACACTGGTGTTGGCATGTTCTACATAACAGGCTGGATATATGTTTAGGTCCTTAAAAGGGCTGGATCATAGTCTCAGGATCACTCATGTCATTGTTGAAGAATTTTGTCCCACTCTTCTTACAACATTGCTTCAGTTCATTTAGGTTAAGTTCGGCTACAACGGTTCACTTAGGTTGAGGTCTGAACTTTGACTGGGCCATTGCAACACCTTGATTTTTTTTTTTTTTTTTTTTTTTTTCTGTATATTTTTT
>VUQH01014821.1:3546-25062 GCA_015106775.1 Etroplus canarensis
AAGTGTTGGGTGTTTACTAAGTGTGTGTGCTGACGTGTGTATATGTGTGTCTGTCTCCAGTATGTGTATGTGTGTGTCTGTGTGTGTGTGTGTGTAAGCAGCTTTGTCAAGAAAAATAATAACATTGCAGGATGTGAGTCTGTTTGGATTACGTCAGATTAATCTTCAATTAGCTCTCTGGATTTGTACCAGCAAATTTGTTGATTAATTTTCTTCTTGACTGACAGTGCAGCTTACCAGAATGTTATTTATTTTAAGTTGCTGACGTTTATTCACTTTGAATGACATCATGCATCCACACATGGTGAAACATTTTGTGCCACCTAATAACAGAATAACACTTAAAAAAAAGTCTAAGAATGTCAATAGGATATCAGCATCCTTGCACCATCCTTCACACAAATGGATTAACAAAGACCAAACATACACAAGAAACAGGTTTAGATTATTGGGTGGATGCATCAAAGAGAAAATAGTACTACAGCTCTAGCTGCCAAGGGATTGTGTAAAAAAAAAATCTCAATAGTATAATGTGGAGAATTGTTGAGATTTGGCAGCGATTTTTTTTGGACCTGGAGCTCAAATACTGAAGCATCCTCTCTTCAGTTTTTAGCAGCTGATTCATCCTCAAGGAATAATTAATGAATGAATATAATGAAAACAAATGAGGACCTGCCATGATCAGCACAGTAATTCAACTCATTAAATTTAGCTGATTGTAATGATGTCACTGATGTGGGAGAAAGAACTGAAAGAAAGCCCAGCCTGATAGTTTAATGGGTAACTTGTTTAAATTTCATTTGAGTCAATATCGCTTTTGTTGTGTTAAAGCTTGATGACATTTGGATTCTCCTTACTAATTATGTGAGGAAACAATACTGAAAAATGATTTGTTGGAGACAACAACGTCAAACTGTTTTGTACACTACAGGCTGGAGCTCGAATAAGCTTTGTATCTTTATGACACAGAAACAAAGTATTTGGTGTGGAGACAGGGGCTTAGCTCCCTAGAGATCTAAGCTTCACCAGAAACAACAGTTTTGGGAAAGTTCAAGGAATTGTATGTAGTAGTGCATGTAGTTTTTCACAGGACTGAATAGAGTCTGTATATTATATTATAATAATCATCCTCTCACTGCCCTGGGGGAGGTGGGATATGTGTCTTCCTTAAACCTGGGTCCTCTACCAGAAGCCTGGGAGTCCTGTTCAATATCTTAGCTGTCCCAAAGACTGCACTCTTCTGGACAGAGACCTGTGCTCGGAATCAGCTGGAGCCAGTCTTCCATTTTGAGGGTTAAAGCTCAAGATAATAACATTTTGCCCAAATAATTCACTCGTAAAATTTCAGATTATATTAGATTAGAATTTCTTTTTGACTTTAAGAACCTCTAGGCAGCTGTAAATCATACAGTTCTAAAATCTGCCCAGAGAGGGATACACAGCGTGGAACCTTGAAGCTGAGAGACACTACACCTATTATCTAAACACATCACCTGCTAAGCTCCACCCATCCAACTCATTACAACACACCACACACACGTTTCCTCCTCCCTTTGTCACCATAGAGACTGAGCGCTAGTTATCTCCATGGACAGAATTTTTAAAAAGGCATTTGTCCGGTGGGCAGTCTCACCCTTGGCAATTCATAGACTTAAGACTATGACCAAGGCAAACACACAAAATGCTCATGGTTTGTGCTGTACATTGACACACATAAAACTCTTCAGTAATTATTCCCGTAGGGGCCAGAATGACGTGACGCTGACCATGAACACTGTGGTAACCATCAGTCCCCTCTCCTTCACCCTGTCACTGCTCCTCCTCGGTGGCCACACATCACTGTCACCTGTCACACTGAGAGACAAGGAAGGAGTGATTGCAAGAGGAGGAGGAAGAAGGGTGTGTCTATTTTTTTATGAGCTGGAGGGAGAAAATGTTTCCTTATAAAATATTTCATTCTCTCTCTCTCTCTCTCTTTATATATATATATATATATATATATATATATATATATATATATATTTTTTTTTTTTTTTTTGTTGCAAAGAAGGACCCCCTCATCCACATTTTATGTCATTAGGCTGCACCCCAGCTCCCACGAGATACATAGAAAAGTGACAGAGTGGTTAGTGTTTGAGCAGTCTGCAGTATATAGGCCCTGTGTGACACAACCAAGCCTCCATTCATAACTGCTCAGAACCAGCCATGTCTGTCTGATTTCATGCATCGTTACCACTTTAACACACATACACACACGTGCACTGTTTACAGTGTGTTCAAATATGCTGGCAAATACACAGAGATGGAAAGACAAACATGCTCGGGGCACACGCATGCAAAGATCCAGGATGCACTAATTCTACTTTTCCAATATCTTAATCCAGAGAAATGGCAGCTATGGAAGACCAATTTGATAGTAGTGGTCTTGGTTTAAATGCTCACTCTCTGTTTCGAATTAATTTGAATTATGTGTGAATTAATGTCAAATGAGATTGTATTAGTGGAGATGTTTCCTAAAACAGTGTGCATAACTATAAAGAACTGTTGAGTTGATTAGTTTGTTATTAGAATGAGAAAATCTACTAGAAACAAAATGTATAAACAATATTTACTAACTATAACTTCCCAAGTATGAATGTTTGCTTCTATTAAAAATGTATTTGGAAAACAAATGCACACTGATAAACACTGATGTATCTGTAGACTTTTTTTTTACAGTATAGGTAGTATATCATGTATATATAAGTACCGTACAACTGTGTTAGTATGAACTCACCCCTGTTATTTTATTCCTAGCCGTGTTCTGCATCACTGTGACAGGGAACATTTCCTGAACATTACAGAAAAACCCCACTTGGAAGAGAGAGATACTTAAATCTAGACAATGGACAGCATTTAAAAATGTACATTATATGGAAAAAAGTACTAGGGCACACCTTTAATCACTGAATTCAAGTGTTTCATTTAGTCCCATTGCTGGGCTGTAACAGTATGCCACTGTTGTAACAAGTCAGTTTGTGAAATTTCTTCCTTTCTAGCTATTCCATGATCAACTATAACTGGTACTGCTACAAAGTGAAAATGTTTAGGAACCACAGCAATTCCGCCACAAAGTGGCTGACCACATAAAGTTATAGAGCAGGGTCGTGGAGTGATGTGGCATGTAGTGCATGAAAGTTTGTTTTTATTATATATAACTGAGCACCCATAACAAAATGCAATTTTCCCCCTGGGATTAATAAAATATTTTGATTCTGATATTGCCAGTGCTCTGCTGGTTTTATAACTGCAAAACTCCAAATCTCCTCTGGCATTTACATCAGCACAAAAACTGTGCACCGGGAGTTTAATGGCATGGGTTTTCATTGCCGAGTTGCTGCATGCAAGCCGTACATCACCAAACACAATGCCAAGCGTTAGATAGAGTGGTATAAAGCATGCTGCCAATGGAGTCTGGAGCAGTGGAAATATGTTCGGTGGAGTGAAGGATCACACTTCTCTATCTGGTAGTCTGATGAAGAGTCTAGGTTTGGCAAATACCAGAAGAATGTTACCTGCCTAACTGCACTGTGCCAACAGTAAAGTTTGGTGGAGGAGGCATAATGCTATGGGGCTATTTTTCTGGGGTTGGCTTGGGAGCCTTAGTTCCAGTGAAAATGAATCTAAATACTTCAGCATACCATGACATTTAGGACAATTTTATGCCTTTCACTTTATTTGGGAAATGGCTTTTCTGCTCCAACATTACTATGCCTCATAGCACAAAGCAAGGTCCATAAAGGCAGGATTTAATGAGTTTGGTAAGGTTATCTTACTGATAACCTGTGAGACGAACTGGAACAGAGATTGTGAATCAGCCCCTCTAGTCCAACATCAGTGGCTGACCTCAAAAATGCTGTTCTAGATGAATGAGCAAAAATTCATCCAGAAACAATCCAAAATTAGGCAGAGAGGATTTCCAGAAGACTGGAATCTACTAGAACTGCAAAGGGGGGACCAACTCCATATTAATGCCTATAGCTTCATAATAGGATGTCACAAAATCTGTAGGTGGGCCTTAGGCCCTGCTTTATCACCCATTTGGACACTAATGGGGACCAAAATGTTGAATTCATTAGCACTTGAAACTAGGGACTGAGACCATAAACTCATCAGAAAAGTGTTTAATAAGCTCAGAGATCAGGTAAGCCAAGGGCCATTTTCTCAAAGATTTCTCTGGACTTGTTTTTGAAAGCAGAGCAGTTGCCCCCTCCTGGCCATTAAAAACAATGCAGATTAAAGACCACTTCTTTAGCAAGACATAGAAAGAGAAATGAAGAGGGTTGTTTGACATATATGACTAGCCATACTTAAATAATTTTGTGTCTTTGTGTTTGTGTGTCTCTGCATAATGTGTCTGTGCAAAAGAGTTAATGTAATTGCTGCTGCAGTTTTATGCAATATGATAATAGGAGACAACTGTCACATCTAATCTAACCTAATCTCCTTTGTATGCTGTTGTGAGGTTTCTAGTAAACTAGTGAACTGTATTATTTCCATTCATTTAGCAAACAGGACACTGGCCTTTTAGCAACAGCTGTCAGCTGTCCTCTTTGCATGTATCAAGCCTGTACAATTAAGCATATGAATAAGTTGTTTAGATAAAGAGGCACACACACAGACACATACAAACACAGACATGCACACATAGAGATTAAGTCTAATTCAAACAAATTTCAACACTCCACATGAAAAAGTGCAAGTGGAAGTATCATCCAACAAAAGACTATCCATAATATATGCTTTTTTTCTGTTCCATCATATTCTTCCTTGCCAAAACCTTGGACCAATAGTAACCAAAATATTCTATCAGTTCTGCCTTGTAAAATTTTTTTTACCTTTTTGAAGTATCATAATATTCAATTTTCAGTGACTTGGACTAATTAAGTAAGTATAGTGTAGGGTAGTGTAGTGTAGTGTAGTGTAATGTAATAGTGATCTCCCTATGGGATAACAGCGATATCAGTAAATGTAGAACCACTTAAAATAAATAGATCAGCCTTCCTTTACTTCAAAATTATTCAGTAAGCTAAGCTTGATTTAAAGTACCCCTCTGTGATGTTGACAGTGGAGGGAGATGTAAAATCTTAATTTATCCCATATGTTAAAACAGGGAGAGGAATATATCAATTGTGGGTGTGGGGTTGAGCGAGAGACTGCAAATTACGAGAATCCTCTTGAAACTTTACAATCTCAAAGTTACTGCTAGACTAGAAGCACTTGAAGCGTGTTCCACCAAGACCTAGCTCCACAAGTAATTAAACAATTCCTGGGCACAGATCTTGATCCCAAGCGCCTCCAAAATTTAATGATTTGTTACTTGTATCACATCCCACCCCTCAAAACATTTGGATTATAATCTATCCATAACTTTTCGAGTTATACGGCACACAGACAAAAAAAACCAAACCAATCCTGGTGAAAACATAACCTCTCTGGCTGAGGTAATAAAATCTTGCAACCTTAATTCAGGTCTGCACCTGACTAGGAGCTTAGGTTAATGTGTTTCTCTGAGGCTTTTACAGCTTGTTCATCTTGGATCTGGGTTCCTAAGCCCATGCTGGAAAAAAGAAAGAAAGAAAAAAACATCAACACCACTCTCATACCTACCAGAATGGGATTATGCACTTCATTTCATAAATGTCAGTCAGGCTCTTTCCTGTCTTTGTGACTGAAAAGGTAAGCACCGGGTTCCTCTGTTTAGTTAATCATTCCTCTCTGCAATTACCACTCTGTCTGCATTCCACATGCTTCCAGCTTGCTGCCAGGGCACTGCACAGTCATTAACACCTTCTATAGCACAGCAGTAAATGTGGCTCACTGTGATTCTGCAGTGGGCTGCACACAACCTTTTAAGTTAAACCTGAGTTTTTTAATTTGCTTTTTCTGACTTCCACCTGGCAAGTTCATGTAAAATGAGAATGTAGTTCAGCTTTGTGGACAATGGATAGTGTGGAGGTTGATATTTTAGACAGTTTAAGACAACTAGTATTGAATGTACGCATTTGTGCCTCTGTCTGTTTTAAATCATAGTCAATGCATCAGAACTATTGCTGTGATTTCCTTCACTAAAACATAAGGGATGTTAACAGCAATAATAATAAGAGAAATGCCACATAGGAACATCTATGCAGGCTATGCAGAGCTATCTGAATAATTCTTCTTGGTGCTGGAGCAAGTGCTATAAACCATGGGGTTTGATGGTGTCGTGGCGGCTAAGATGACTCAGGCACATACTGTGTACCCGCCAATCTGGCATGCAACCTTTGTCACATGTCATCACGCCTCCCTCCCATCTTTCCTCTCTGTCTCTTCTGTCAACTACCAAAGACAACAGAAGAACTGACAAAAAATGCAAGTACAAATAAGCTTCAAGCTAGGCAGGGTAGCCGTTATATCACAAACAACATTTCCATCTATTAAGATGACAATTATTCAACATGTTTTTATTTTTTCTGAAGGGACTTTATCTCTGTGAGATAGACAAGCACCAAGAGAGCAGCAGAGGAGCAGAAGGCTACCTCCACCCAGTCCCTCTTGGCCACTGTCGATTCCATATCCCTCAATTGATTTCAATTAAGATAACTGTTATTAGGCGGCATGCACGACATGAAGTCAATGAACAGATCGAGGAAATGTATTGTGCTGACGGATTGGAGTGAAAAGCGGTGGAGTGAAGGGAACCCATTGTTGCAGAGAGGGCCAGAGGAGAAAATGGAAGGAAATAGTGTGAAAATTGGGAGATTACATGAAATATCCTCTTAGGGCCACCACAAAGTAGAAGCAGGTAATGTGTTTGAGAGTAGTAATCATGTTCCTAAATTCTAGCAGTCTGAGTGGAAGAAGAGACTAAAGCTTTTCTCTTGAATCCCCTTTAATGTTTCAAGAGAAATTCTTGATCAATCTTTTGTGTATTTGTGCAGCTGTTTTTACTACCAGGTAAACTAGTTTCATAGTATCGCATGACGTGTGTTTCTTAGAAATATCTTAGTGGAATAATGGCTGCATAATACATCAGTGAGGAAAATGAAGGCACAATGTTTTCTTTGTGATGACTACAATACTGACGCCACTGTGCTCCCTGTAACACGTAAACAGCTGAGGAATAAGAAGAGAGCAAGAAAGTACTGGGGTGAGAAGGAGAGGGAGCAATGTGCATAACATGAACAGACAGGAGCGGAGGAGGAGTGTCGCAAGGAATAAGCAGAGAGGAGAAGAAAATAAGAGAGAAAGGATTTAATTATCCCCGTTCAGTGAGGCAGTGTAAACACATGGGGTACGCACCAAAATGGTCTGGATCAGTGTCTAACTGGACAAATACACACAGGCATAATCACATGAGGACACACGGAGGAAATCATACATTAATATCTGCTCGTTACTTTCTGGAGTCTTTACATCACTGAAGTTGGCTATAAAAATATTCTTCTAATTGCAGAATAAACAAATGAAATATAATATGGTAACCTTTAAAGGTTCTTGTATGTACTGTGACATTTGGACAGAGCCAAGAAAGCTGTTTCCAGTCTTGGACATAAGCTTAACTAGCTAGCTTAGCTACCTACCATTTCTAATGTTGAGTTGGTTGTTTCCTATGTGCTTAGTTCCCTCAGTGTTTCTCTATCTGTTTCTTTCCATCTCATCTTTGTGTGTTTATCCAGTTGTGTTCTATAGTCACTCATATCTAGTCAGAGTCTTGGCTCTGTGTTTAGTATTTATTTTTAGATTAGTTCCCATTTTAGGTTGACGGTTGGTTTTCTTTCCTGCCTTATGTCAGTTGTACTTCCTTCTTCACAACTGTAGTGATTCTCCTGTCTGTTTCTTGTTCCCGATCAGCCCTCAGTGTCATCTGTGATATTTCCTAGTGGCTCTATGTGTCCCTTGCATCTATTTATTTTTGTCTTCTGAACTGTGTTTATGCTTGTTTATGCACTTTATGACATACTGAGGGTAATGTACAAAAGTTAGTCTACGATTCCCACCCCTAATCAGGAGTCAGATTCAGTTAAGCCACAAAAAGCAATTAGTGAACTGCTTTGAAGCAGTTGACAATTTAAGGAAGGCAAAATGTGCCCATTTTCTGTGTGAGTGTTTCTTTATTTCCCCTATCAGTTCTCTGATTGCAGGAAGTCTCTACAAAGTGGAAGAACTCCGCTTTGTAAATGGAGGATGGCAATATAGAAGTCAAAGCAGAGCACCAAAACTGACAGTTTTCAACATTATCATCTTTGAATTATGGGTACACAGACACAGTGACACAATTTCCTTATGACTGTCACTTGTTCAGTGCCAATGGATTGCGAAAGTTCAGAACAGTCTGAGGTGCTGCTGGAAAAGGACAGGACATTACATGGTGAGAAAGAGTCACATTGCTGTATGTTGTAAAACAAAACATACCACCTTCAAAACTCCTGCTCTGCCTAATCTTTTGATCTGTTGTTCCTGTGCCACTGTCGCCAACCTTGAGACAATGCTGAGTGACACATTTAATGATTCTGAGAGCTTTCAATAGTGTCTGGCAGCAGAATAAAAAATGCAAAACCAAATCTTGTTTGTTTTGCTTTGAATTGTATGAAAAAAATGGCTAAATAGAAGGCTAAAGATAAAGGAGTGACATTACTCCTACATTGTGTACATTTTGTTAATTGAACAATTTTTAATACATAATGTTCTGTTGAAACTGCTTTTTGCTTTTCTATGTTAAGATTAAAAACATTTTTCTTGTAGGCCATGTTTACTTAGACAGCTCTAAATTTTTCTGTATCCATGCACAGGCATGGTGTTTGTCCCCAAAGCAATATTTCTTGGTCCTACATTGTGGTTTATCACTGATTACAGTGGCTCTTTTCATTAACTTTGTGGCCATGATGGACTAAATTAAAATTTGCTCTCTAATGTCTGTGGACAAAAAGCAATTTTCAAAAGGGAGTGGAAAGGATTAAAAGTCAATAATCTGGGCAAAAAGCTTTGTTCTCTGTGGATTTCATCTTGGTATTTGATTTGATTGAGTCATTTACTGAGACACACATTGATGTGTTTCCTATGCATGCATGTGACTGTTTGCTTTCATTTCTGTACACTGTGTAGTAGTCTGATCAGTGGTTCATAGTTCTTCTGTGGTTTCGCACAGCTGACCTTCAAATACCAGTCTAATTGGCTCAGAGATTGGTTCCTGCTGAAAAAAGCTGAAAGGTCACATATGGGAGCAGAAACAAAGAGAGTGGGATGACCTGCAGTCATTGAGCTAATGGGGACCCAAACAACTTAAGAAGAGACAGCAAGGCAAAGAAAAAAAAAAGGGGAGAGAGAGACGCACAAAGATAGCAGAGAGTGCACAGATCTAGAACAGGATGTAGGAGTTTGCAGACATGTTGGCTCCTCCCCACATGAAATCTGCTACAGACATACAGAAACCCTTAAACTAATATTAGGCAGCCTGACTAATGTGTAGAATTTTCCAAAATGTTGATCTCTACCAACCAATTCATGTCAGATGTCATTACTGCCCATGGTTATACTATGGGACTGAATGAATGAACACAAAATTTACTACAAACCACTAAAAGAAAGTGATCAGTGTATAGTGGATTTTTAAAATAATTTTGAACACTAAGAATCCATCCTACAAACCCAGAAAAAAGAAGGTCATGTTTCACACTTGAATTTAACTGAGCCATTGGATCTGTCAAGCTATCATGATGTATGCATTATTGTAATTCTTACCTGGAACATGGGGAAGTGAGAGACAAGAAAAGTAAAGACCTAGATATAAAATTAGAAAATAAACACATGGAAAGAAAAATTTTAAAAAGAAACTTGCTGAATTGTAGACCACATGTTGTGAAATGTTATTCCAACCAGCCGTTTGTCATACCAATTAAAATAAGGTTTTACAGGTGTGTGAGTGTGTGTGTTCACTGAGCCACCAGAATGTGCTCCTAATTACATACTCTATGAAGTTCCAAATCCATATTTTTTCTGCCCTACCATCCTGTCATCAATCTGTGTGTACTTTTAGTGTGTTTCTTTTTGATTTTATGTGCAGCACACCTCTATATGGGTGTTTTTATATGCATGTGTGATTTAATATTTGTATAGATTTCCACTGCCCTGGTGGAATGTTTACCTATATGAAATCTCTCCCATAAACTACTAAGTTATGATGTTTCCATCAAATAGAGAACTATAGTAGACAGAAAGGTTCCCTCCTGGCTGCACTAAGATGGTAAATTTACTCTACAGAACCACTGTCAGACATAAATCAGTTTACTCCCTGAGGTAACTGGAAATAACACAAGTCAATGCTCCAGTTTTATGTTGTAAATCATAAATAATGACCACGATAGCAACAGAGAGTGCACTGATTAAGTCATTCCAAAGTTCCAGTACCTGAGTTTACAAACTGTATCAGAGTGATCCATTGTGGCCATTGGGATGCACAGGAACTCCAAAAAACAATTGACAAACACACAGCTATGATATGTCATAGCGATTACAGTTGTTGTGTGAAAGTCTGAATAGTAAAAGAATCCACCCAACATTATGATCCCTCTGATGCAGTTTTTTTCTGGATTCCTGATTAAAGCAAGTCTATTATACAACAGACGCTGCGTGAAAGCATCAGCAGCAATAACACTGATTAATACAGCTTTTAAGAATTCATAAAGGTAACTACACTAAACACTTTATGTAGATGTTATTCTGGGCTTTTTCGTCTTCTTTCTCCAAGATTCAAGTAATTAAGAGGCCAATACAGAAGAGCTGTAGGAGACTATACATCCCCACTGGTTGTATGTACAGTGAACCAGATCTATATATATGTGAATTACTGCCATGGAACACCCTGTTGTTATTAAGACCCTATTTCTATGGAGCCTACCAGATTTCTTTAAATGTTGTGACTGAAAGATACAGTTTTCAACAGTGCATCAGCAAAACCTGAATCAAATTACTATGAATGAAATTAAGTTATATAGAGAAATGTAAACATTGCTATCATATTGTAATGGGTTTTTATTATACAACTGAAGTTTTCACATTTAGAAAATAAAGTTAATATAATGAATGGTTTATACTTTCTGAAAGTCTACCACAGTTTACTCTGTAAAGTGCTGCTTTTGTCAAAATAAAATCCTAAAGAAATGAGCTTTTTGCAATTTCAACAACTTACTTGAACCAGAATAAAAATACTGAAAACATTTCTGTGTCCTCCTTTTATTCTAGATCAGGGCATAAGAATACTAAGGAAGAAAATCAAGATTATACAAAAAAATTGCTATGATCTCTTCTTTTCCTAAAGGATAGTAGTGCTGCAGCACATAGTTACTCACCTTATTTGGGAAGGTTGTGACATTCCTGGAAGTGCGCTTGCATTAGTATCTTTTGTTGGTACTGTTTTCATTTTTGGGGAAGTTTTGTGTTGGACTGGCTTGTTTTGAGACCAGATTGCAAGTTTTAGTCAGGAGCAAAAGAGGTAAGAGTGGTATCACAGTGGGTCCTTTTTGTTCCAGCGGTGCTTTTCCTAGCAGGCTGTAGCGGTGTTGCACCTTTTGGGTTTTGCTGGATTGTAGTTGTAGTGTGGAGGGAGTCCTCGGGGTTGGTCTCACTCCCTGCTGCCACTATCAATCTCTTCTGGCCCTGTGATGGCGCCTGGGCTGTCCTCACTCTGTGTTCCTCATTTGGAATTTTGCTTATGTTTTGGTTTGCTTCGCATGTTCATACACTCACTGCACCCAGCACTTTACAATGAGTCCATGCAATACCTCACCCCACTGATACTGACCTCTCTTATGTTTGTTATTTAGTTTAATAAATATTTGTTCATCTCCCTGAAGTATGTGCACGACTTCTCTCCTTGTTGCAGCCTTCAAGCCAGTAATAACAGAAACAAATCTGTAACCACTGATAATGGCCATGTAATGAAAGGACATTGATTTTAATTGAAATGCCTATTCTAATGACTCCCATTTCGGACTGAGGTCACCAGGGTCAATCAGAATGAGAGACTAGTGCATGAATAGACCTCTCACAGTTTTTATGTGTATAAATCAATGTGACACTAACTAAACAGGTACAGTTAGAAAGCAGGGATAATGAATAGAAATGGACTGAAGTCAAACTGAGTCTTAATCATGGGACAACATGATGGAGAACGTGAGAGAGGAGAGAAGGCAGGTGGAAAATTGCTTAGAAGAAAAGCAGAATAGAAGCTTAAAAGGTTGGACACAACTGACCTTGGTCAAATAATATCTTCTAATATTGAACTGAACCTATTCAGCGTTTGAAAAGCTAAAAAAAAGAAAAGAAAAAACACCTTAAGTATTCAAATCTTAATGGACCAGAACCTTCCCCTTTTCAACAAATTCATATTTCAGAAAATACTAAGAGACAGATTAACATAATTCAATACAGGGTAGACTGCTATCCCAAAAAGGGAGATGTCCTTTAGCTTGACACACTTTAAAACAAGAGCTTTCTATTTCTGGCTTGTACTTTCATTACATACACAATAGTGATTATTACCATTCCAGTGCATGTACTTTTAAATAAAGCAATTAAATATGTCCTTACACTGTTCGACACGTTCCCTGTCTACTCTCAGCTTGTGACATTCATGTTGTTATACTTATTGTCACAAACTTGTGTTTGCGTGGATTGTAAGGTGAAAAGGACCCAAAATGTAGGATTCAGGAAGCAGAGTTTACAACTAAAAGTGAGCCTTTAATGCTGATAACTAGGTCCAAGGTCCAATAACAAAGTACAATGAAATGCATAGAACTCAGCCAGTATTGTTCCTCCTTAAATCTGGCCCTGTGTGACCTTGACCTTACCACAATCACATGAATGATATCAGATGTTCTACCTAACATTGGTAATAATCACAGAGTTGGGAAAAGATCCAGCAAACTAGTCAGCTCCTGTATTAGTAAATTTTGTAAGTTCCGTTGTTGTTTTTGAGTTTTCCAGGGCCCTTTGTATTCTCAGTTGTCTCCTGTTTTACCTCCTTTGTTTGATTCTGCACTCCCTGCTTTGTATAGTCAGTTCCCCAGTTCCTTGTCTGTGTATTCCTGTCAAGTTTGTACTTATGTCTGGTTTTCTGTTTCCTGTTTTACTTTGAAGCCTGTTTAGTCCTGCGTATTGTGTTCAGTTTAACTTCCTGCACTTGACTGGCATCACCTGTGTTCCCTTCCCTCCTGTTGCCACTTGTCTCATTAGTCTGTGTGTATTTGTTCCCCTGCCTTTCTCTGCCCGGTGTCCTGTCGTCAGTGTTCCTTGCCTCTGTGAGTGGATTTTGATTTTTGAACTTTGTAAGATTAGTGTTTGGCAAAATAAAGCCTCTTCTGAGTTTTACTCTCCCGGCTTCCTGAAGCCTGCATTGTTGGGTCCTTCTCCGCTCTCACAACGCACACCCGTGACAGCAACCGTGACAATACATGGACCTCAAAAATGTTATCAGGTCTTCACACCCATCCTGGCGATCAACCATAGAAGTACTAGCAATGATCCAGGAGCCCAGTCAGCAACTTCATTGATGAACCCATGTGACTTTGACCTTTGAACCCCCAAAATGTTATCAGTTCTTCTTCCCATCATAGTAGTTTAGTATACCAGATTTGGCTAGGATCCAGCAGCCCAGTAAGCCCCAGCAGTGGTTTCATTTCATTAATGACTCTATGTGACCCTGACCTTTGACCTTACAATCTCATATATGTTTCAAATCTTCTACCTATCATAGATATTTACCACACGAAGTCTGGTAAAGATCCAGCAAACAAGTCAGACCGTCTAGTGATAACAAGACGGATGGATGGATGGATGGACAGACAATCTAAAAACATAATGCCTCCGAAAGCATAAAAAGGAGATCCGGCATAATCCAAAAGGGGAATATACAAAAAGCACAAAGGAGACTACAATATTAGGGTTTAATGAAGAATATCACAGAGCAACACAGGCAAACTAAACAGACAATGCAAAAAAAGTTACACAAAGAGAAATGATTGGGAATTGGACACGAGAGCAATGAGAAACATGTGAAGATAATCAAGATCATGAGACAAGGCAGGAAGTGAAACTCAAAACCAGCCACAATAGGCAACGACAGACTTTTCACTAAGACAGGAATTAAGTAAACATCAACAGAACATTCAGAAATACTACTAGGATCAAACTCACTATAGAATATAATGAAATAAAAACAGGAATAAAAATAATACTAACAAAAAACCTGTAAACTTGTAAACATTAGAATGAAAGGAAAATCCTAAACAGAAACTCAAAAACACGACCAAACACAAGGACTATGACACCTATGCTAAGTATTCAGTGGCAGTGCATTGTATCTAATTTACTTCAGCATGCTTCTTTTTATCCTGTTTTTACGATCTCTTTTCTGTACTGGTCCTAAAAGTTTCTGTTTTAATGGCTAATTTACTATCTGGCCAGAGGACAAGATCTGAAAATTAGCCATTCAATTAACAGTGGGACATTTCAACATAATACTGATTAATGTGGGTTATGTAAAATTAGAATTTGACAAATCAACTAACGTTACATCAGCTGGTCCCATGTGCTAAACCTCTGGCATACTTGTTCCCAGCTTGTTAGTGTGTGAGACATCTCTGGCCTCTGGAAGCTGTGAGAAAATTTAAGATTCCACTTTAGCTCCCCATTGAGAGGTGACAAAATATCCTCATTTTTTATCTCTGACTGAATGACATGAATATCAGAATAAACATTTACCATTAGGAACACGAAGTGAATTGGGATGCTTGCAAATTTGAGAATGCTTGCGTGTTATCTGACAAAAATAACATACCACTGGGTAGCCACTCAGTCACTGGGTGCAATGCAACTATGTGCAATCATAGAGAGGAAAAAGAACAGATAGGAGATTGAGTTTTTTGGATATGAATGTGGTGCCAGTGTTAAACAGCCAACATGCCAGCATGGATACACATTTTTATGTCACCTTCAGTCTTTGTTATTTGAAGCACACCCACAGGTACAGTAGCAAAAGGAAGGCAGGGGACAGGGTGGTATGGGTGGAGATGAGTGTCAGGGGTTCTTTATCAGCAAGAGTGAAAGGGAATGTTTACAAGACGGTAGTGAGACCTGCTATGATGTACAATATAGTTTGGAGACTGGCACTGACAAAAAACAGGAGGTGGAGCTGGAGGTGGCAGAATTGAAAATGCTGAGATTTTTGCTGGGAGTGTCCAGGATGGACAGGATTAGAAATGAGTACATCAGAGGGATGGCTGAGGTTGAGCAGTTTGGAGACAAACTCAGAGAGGCAAGGCTGAGAAGGTCTGGACATGTGAAGAGCAGGAATAGTGGATATACTGGACAAAGGATATTGAAGATAGAGCTTTCAGGCAGGAGGAGAAAGGAAGACTACAGAGAAGGTTCCTGGATATAGTGAAGCAGGGCATGACAAGGGTTGGTGTGACAGAAGAGGACAGAGGATAGATTGTACATAGCTATTCACTGGTCTTTGTTTATAGATCATGTAGATGTTAAATTCAATGACATGGCAAAATCAGACAGATTCCATAAAAACAGCAATAGACCAAACACTGTACAATAGGAACAGTATACAATCATGTAAACTGGAAACAAATTGTAAATACACAGTATGATTGTTGAAGTTGCTGGAAGTGCAACATATTATTTAATCTAGTAATCGGTCATTGAAAGTAAAAATTGTAACATAGCTTTATAAGTGTGCAAATTCCAATAGATCCATTATATTCCATTTTTCTTCCACATAATCTCCCTGGTTTTCTGTGCCTCTCTCTCTCTCACACACATACACACTTAGTCATACACAAACAATGCACACAAATCCTTTTATCCCTGAGCACAAGCTCACACTAAACCATTCAGTCTCTTTACAAGCCTTGTTTTATTCACATCACTGCACATGGATAAACGTGCATACACTCTCACACACACACACACACACACACAATTGCATATCCATAACTTTAGAGGACATTGCATTGGTTTACCCTAACCTTAACAACTACTTGCCTACCACATAACATTATCTTATCCCTCAATGTTTAAATGAGGTTATGGGGGACTTTAGTTTTCTATTTTTTTTTTTTTTTTGCTTTTTTGCATATAACTGTGTGGGTGGTGGTTTCCCCATAGGCCAGTGGTGATAGTGAGTCAAGGAGACAGGGGATATGAACACACACACTCTTACAAACACACACACACAGAACTCACAGACACAGATGGACATACTGTACAGCCACTTAGTCTTCTGATAAAACGTATACACAGATTCCTGGGCTGCACACAAAGAATACTGACGGGTAGCATAGAGGGAGCAGTGACAATAATGACAGTATGGACGACAAAGAGGAAGAAGAGACAGATGAAGATGACAACAGCATCGATTAAAATGCAGCAATGTGTGAGTGTGCTGAGAAAATCGTGTTTATCAGACAGCTGCACAGATAATCTTATTGTACCAGAAGATGGTGATTCAGACTAGGTGACTGAGAGCCAGACCATCAGCAGGCACAATTTCCTTGTAGCTTATTTGGAATTTGAACAATTATTCTCACATCCAATTCAAATCCTATTTACTATCCAACAATTTTCATCATCTTTGCTTTTTTCAACTTAGATTTATAATAATGCATTTTGTATGCAATTTCCCCCCAGGAATAATAAAGTATTCTGATTCTGATGAATATTATTTTGAAAAGTGCAGTTCGAATTGTGCAAAGACATCACTGTATGTGTTGTCATTGTAAGATAACCTCAAAACAAGAGTGTTTACTAATGCACAGTGACTGCTAATGTTCTTAATTAGTGTATTGCTATAGTTTCCGATGTGTTTCCAACACACACATATCTCCAGTAGGGATAAAATGCATCCCTTTCAGGACTCGTGTTCTGGTCTGACGAAGGTAGAGGATGTGGGGATGATCATAATCCTATACTGTTCAAACTTTTCTTTATCCCACAAAAACATTACTGGATCAGAAAAATTTAGAGTGGCAGATTTGACAAAAACCTTGCAAAAAAAACCCTAGAAATATTCCTATACATGTACACATGTCTGATCATATATATATATATATATATATATATATATATATATATACACACACACACACACACACACAAAGAGAGAGCACACATGACTGCACCCTATATCTGCATCATATAATATCTTCATGTAACCGCAGATACATAGTTATACAGTGGGCTGTTCTTTCTTTTTCATTTCAGAAAATGAAACATTGCTCACTGACACATGAGATGTAAGTGCCGGCTTAGTGAGAGCAATCTTATTACTTAATGGCTCCACAACCTCTAAATGGACAATTAAGACCTGGCTTCCTCTCTGAGTGACCTTTCTGATTAATTGCAGGGATGAGTATTAACTGGACAGAAAGTCTATTTATCATTGCTTTAGTGATACAGTTCAGTTCTAGGATCATTTTTCAAAGTTCAAAGTGTCAGATAATTTGCCATGTATGTCACAGTGACTACTGAACAATTAACATTAACATCACTACAATTAGTAACTACGATGTCCTTAATAAACCACTTAAAGTGGAAGTTGGAAATAATTTTAAATAATTTTTATGTGAAAAATGCTGATCTGTAACAACTTCAGAATAAGTTCTATTGCAGTAAAATCAGTTTTCAGATGCAGCAAGCCTGCGCTCTTTCAGTAAGATAAAGCACAAAGCAGCTCTACCTCCCCTCTGCATCACTCTACATTGTTGCCTGCTTAAAACATTGATGGTGCCATACTTCCTTTCAGTCAGTGTGATAGACAGCAATCAAGTGGTGAATAATCACTGCTTCTTTCTCAGAGCAGACAGAAGGGGGCAAGACAAAAAGGAAATGTACTACTGCGTTCTGCTCACTTCGGCTTATACAAACGGCACTTTAGAGCTCTTGTTATTAATGAATGCTTGTGGGCTGAAAAGAATATTCAGGGTGCTTAACACACTTACACATCCCACAAAGGCGCAGACACACGCTATCATTAGTAATAGGTTAATGACACAGCTGTATTTTCTCTCAGAAATATGAAAGTATGCACTCAGACCAAGAAGTTTGTGAATGTCACAAACACACACACACATGCTCAATAACAGTGAGTAATATGTTAATGACAAAATTCAGGGTTGTAGTTGCCCTATAAAGCATGGTGTGAATTGATTTAAAGTCCTTCAACACAGAGCATAACCCTGTTCTCCACCTGTGAAATGATTGGCAGCGGATTACCCTCAATTTTTTTTGACTCATTTTCTCCTTTTCTGTATCGCACCCCCACAAGCGCCCCCCACCCGCACAAATTCATTAACTTAATGAATTTCTCCTTAATTATGAGAATTAAAATGGCTGCGAATGTGACATGTAAATTATTACAATAATATGATTATTGGTGTCAACATCATTGGAGGCAAAATGACATGAGACATGGGGGACAGAGAAGAGGAAACAGGGATGAGCATGTAAGATACTGAATATAAACTGATTTTTTAATTAGTTTATTTAACATAGACAATGCACAGTATAAACACTAGGTCAGAGTTATGTTGCTACTGTGGGAAGATGTTGCAAAAAATACACTACAGTACAACCAACACAATACAAACAATTAAAAGCACTACGGTGAGAAAAAAAATTACAAACAGTGCAGGATGTAAAAGATAATATCATACAATATATAGATCACGTGATCTCCACTTTGGAGATCATGAAACTGATTATCTTAAAGCACGATTATAATATATTTGAAGCTCTAATTGAAAATTTTGATTTTCTGAAAGCAGTTTTCCCAGATTTAACTGAGCAACTGCTTCTGATCGATGCCCTAGTATCCCTAGCGCTGTCCCTAAAGAATATACGTATTGTTTAAGTGGGTATGGCACAAGATTACTTAATTTATACATCAGGCATATGACTGCAAAAAGTACCAAAGGTCAATAAATATTGCTGTTTAATGTTCATACAAAGAGGGTAATTTTTATCACATGACAGACTTCTTTTTGCATAATTATTTTAGAGCAGTTACACTTGCCAGGGACCAGCTAGTAAGAAAATCAGTGAGTGCATAAAGACCTTTACTTGTACCCAGATAGTGTAAGTGTTCAAAGCATCTACCACATCGCATTTACTAGAGGTGGGAATCACCAGAGACCCCACAATACAGTATTATCATGATACTTTACTCACAATATGATACTGTAATTTAAACATTTTGCAAAATGCTGAGTATTACATAAAAATAAATTGTCTCAAAAGTTAAACTTTTTTAATATCTGTTTTATCTAATAAGATTTTGTCTGTTCCTCTTACTTCAGTCATTCTTGTTCCTGCATTGTCAAGCAGACTGACTGACACTGCCATTAAAACCTGTCATAAGTGAGAAACCAAACTGTTTGTACAGACTAGTTCAACTTAACTAGAGGCAAACGTGTGGACAGTTGTACTATTCATAAATGTATATATACACATACACACACACACACACACACACACACACACACACACACACATATATATATATATATATATATATATATATACACACACAAGATATGGACAGTGTATGGACAGTATATGGATAATCTATTAAAGCAGTGATAATCTTTTACAGTAAATCTATTGATATAATGGAGATGTTCAAATGTTATATATATACTCAGTTTTGGGGATATTAAATGTGGTATTAACATATTTTATTTGTAATTGTCACTGTTATCTTTGATACAAGTGGATCAAAAGCTCAAATTTTCAAATTACTTTCTTTATATTGAGTAGCATTGAGTGAGGGGCAACTGCATGCATCTCAGGTGTGACCCCACAGGCAATGTCTAAAGCATAAAGAGGGTGGCAGAGTCACACCTGATGGGTCGATTCTGGGAGGTCTGTCAACTCCAGTCTGAGACTCAGAATGCTCATATAAGTTTATTTCTCTGTTATTAGGCTGGTCATTCAACATAATCCAACCACAAAGTGCACAAAGATCCTGA
The DNA here is from genome assembly GCA_015106775.1 of Etroplus canarensis. Lineage (NCBI taxonomy): Eukaryota > Metazoa > Chordata > Actinopteri > Cichliformes > Cichlidae > Etroplus > Etroplus canarensis. Next base: position 23,604 of record VUQH01014821.1, read on the forward strand.
AAACAAATGGACTCTGAGAATAAAATATTAATGCAGGTCCGCAGCCAGTCAGAAAAGATGCACACAGGTGAAAATCTGAAACGAGCCGAGAGAGACGACCCGATTTTATGACTAAAAACATGACAAAACAAGTCAGCAGTTATGTATCCCTATATAAAATGTTAGCATAAGTAGCAGGACAGAGAGGGAGAGAATGAGATGAGAAGTTACAACACATCTCAGTTAAGCTGTAACTACACAGAACAACATGTGGGCTCATCTGCATGGGTCTGAGCAGCTCATGCATTTTTGTGTGTGAGTTTTCTACAGCAGCATTCTGTGTGTGTGTGTGTGTACTGTATTTGTTGCTTGTTTGTAGCTCTGATCACGTTAACATGATGTTTGACGGGAGACTGGTTTTTCTACTGGCTGAGCAAAAACTAAAATTATGTCTTTAACTTTCGGTTGGTTTGGGTGGACAAGATGACTCCTTTGGGTGGGCTGAGCCCATCTCTGCCCTTTGCTAGAGCTGGCCTGGCTTTACACACACACACAGTTTTTTCAGAGCAAGTCAAACTTCATACAGTGAAATAGAAACTAATAGATAGGAGAATTCTGAATAGAAACAAAACAGCTTTCACAGAGCTTGCATTTCATTCGTGTTTGCATATACAAATGTGATAAAATTATAATTATGATTTCAAATATTTGAATTGTTCAAGCGATTAATATCACACCTTTCTTAAAACAAAAGATATAGTTATTGGCTCATTGTGGAGCTGGAGAGTAGAACCAGTTAAAGTGTAACCAGTGTGCTCTGTCGGGTTGTACCTGGGTTTCCCAAAGTTTCCCAAAGCAAATTTGGGAAGAGAAAAGCATGGTTTATGTCTCAATTCCTCTGACAGCTGGATATGTATTTTTCACACAAACCTAACTCTGTGAGCTAAGTTTTAATGCACCAATAGTGTGATGAGTCTTTACACAGATGGGATTATGAGCTCCAACAAGGAGGTTTTTGGTTCAGTTTGGTTCACCACTATATAAGACTGATACTTACATAGTGCTTTTCTGAGGATTCAAAGGACTTTTTACTATAAGCTTCATTCACCCATTCATAAGCACACACAGTCATGCAGCACTTAATTCTATGTCTTTAGCACACTCTAGCTTTCACACACATTGCATTGAGAGCAATTCAGCATTTGGTAGGCCCCCTCACACTCACCCACACACACAAACCCAGATCTGCATAACACTATAAACCCTGTCCCACTCACTCACCCACCCACAAACACACAGACACACACACACACACACACACAATCTGCACTACCTCAACCGCTGCTACTGCACATCACCTCTTCTTCTTTCGGTAATAGTGTCTTGTTCTTGTTTTGTCTTTTCATTGTGCCTTTCTTGTGTACTGTTTTGCACAATTTTGGTTTTTGCACTATGTTCATCTGGTTTAGATGAAAAAGTT
>VUQH01014823.1:4802-21118 GCA_015106775.1 Etroplus canarensis
GGGGGAGGGGAGCGGGTGTGTGAGACTGGCATAACTGGAATGCCATAAGCTGCCAGAGCTTACTCAGAAGTCTATTATGAATTCACTGGCAAGGCTTTGAAATTCAAATGGAGCCTGGCAGAGGTTTTTTTTTCTCGATTCCCCCAATCTCCACAGAAACCCTGGCTTCAGCTTTTGTGACTGCCATATAACCAAGGAAAAAAAGAAGAGTGGAAAAAAACCTGAACTGTCAGGGATATCATGAAGAGAACCACCTACAGAGGCAAATCCGCACTGCCGCCTTTACTATTCAGCAGTGATGCGGGGTTTAAAACCCGCAGGGCGTCAGGTGACAGAGTGCTTCCTCACAGACCCATTTGTTCTTTTAACCGATGACCATAAACCCTCACAAGCAAGGGGCCAAAATGTCAAAGGAAATGAGGAAGTTGCTTTAAAAACTTCATGTTCTGTCAGTCAGTGATGGATGAAACTGATCTGAGTCGCAGCAGGGGAAAGCATCAGGGATGCCTGGCAACAGAAGGAAAAAACGGGTTCTCTGGTTTGCATCAGATGCCACATTTATTCCTGTATCGTGTGTGACACGGGAACTGCATTTATTCCTGCTTAACACACAGGGATTTGTGCCGCGGTGCTGCGGAATGTAATCAGATATGTTGTTATTACTGTTCATCTTTACACCTGGAGGGCACGGTTTACCCAGGTTTTTACTTACCACCACACATGAGTGATTCTTGCTCGAGGCCTCACTTTGCCCCCCCCCAGCAGACTCAGAGTGACGGGTTAATTTAACCAGGCGCACTTCAGAAGTGATGAAAACAAATTGGCCACAGGCGGAGCGCGGCTGCTTCCTTTGTGCGACTGAATTGAATGACTCATTTGGACCATATTCGGCAACAAAAAGAAGGGGGGGGGGAAGCAAGATGTTGACATCTCCAGGGGGTGGTCTCCCGTATTTCTGGGGGCCCTAATAGCTGTCTGAGGCAGGGGTGGGTGAGGAGATGCAGAGGGGGCTTTTACTGCAGACGCGTCTGAATTGATTTGTGGAAGTACACAGCAGATGCTTTTGTCTCAAGAGCGCCAGTCCACGAAAGCTGTAGTATTTAGTCGCTGCGTGTGACGCCGTTTAGCACCAAAACTTTTAATCCTGCTGACAAGGGAAGACTTATGGCTTGACACAAATCAGGAAAGTCAATATGGCTCACACTGGCAAACAAAGACCTATGAAGGGTGCCGTCCACATCTGCTGCAGGCTCTCTGGTGACTAAACGGGCCAGGTTGAGACGGGCAGACCCTGCTGCAGGGAAACGTCTGTCCCGGGTTAGGCACCGCAGTGTCGAGGCGTTTCCTCCTTCTCCTTCTCAAAGCAGGAGGCACCTCAAAGATTGGTGGCTAAGGTGTTCCACTGGGTGTGGTCAACATGGCAGGCACGAAGAGGTTTTTTTCCAGTCTTTTCTTTGGTGCCCCTCCGTCCTGGTGCCTGGTGGACAGGCAGGAGGTACTCCTCCACCCAGGGTAGCTGCATCTTTAACAACATGGCCTTGATACTGGTGACCTTCGCTTGCTTAAGGATTTCAACGTTGGTGACCCAACACAGGGTGCTTGTTGTTCCAGACTCTCTTGTATAGTGTGCCCAAGGTGCTGCTAGTCTTTTCCAGTCTATTCCATTGTGAGGATATGGAGCACCCCAAGTAGTCTTCATCTCAGTCATCGGTCTTATGACTGAAGGGTGATTCGGGGAGGATTTTAGTCCTTCTGAGGTGTGGGCTGATGGAGAACTTCTGTCTTTTTCAGGCTGACTTAAAGTCCAAATAGTCGCACAGCCTCAGCAAAGCAGGCTATTGTACACCAATCAGGCTTAACCAAATGACCACCAGCCTGACATCATGTCGGTCCCTCTTTCGCTACCAAACAGCCCTTACCTGCCGATGCACAGACTCCACCTCCGTTCCACTTTTTATAGATCACCACTGCAGACCGACAACACTCCACAAGAGCTGCAGGCTTGGAGATGCTCTGACCCACAATTTGACCCTTGTTAACTCACTCAAATATGTATGCTTGTCCATTTTTTGTGCTTCTAATGCATCAAACTGTTCACTTATTGCCAAATCGATCCCACCCGCTAACAGGTGCCACGATGAAGAGATATTCAGTATTGTTCGCTTCACCTGTCAGCGGTCAGAATGTTATGTCTGATCGATGTATGCAGAGTGGCCAATAAGGAAATCATCAACTGCAAAGAGACGCTCACAGATTAGTTACTCCAGACTCTTAGCGTGGACCTGCAGACATCCCACGTTAAATAGACTTCCTTCAATCCAATGACAAATGTTGACAACGTCATTCCTGTAAAGGTCCTCAGTGGCCTGTTGAAGAATCGTGCTAAAGAAGGCGGTGAAAAGAGTTAGCTTGAGGATGCAGCCTTGCTTCAGTCCATTCTCTATTGGGAAAGGCTTTGAGAGGTCATCACTGTGTCTGCCTTGGCCACGCTGATCTTCATGTGAATTATTTTCAGGATGCAGCTTCAGAAATGGTTTCAAAAAGTGTTTTGTGTGCAGGTCAGGTGGAAATATTGCAAGGCTCTATCCAGCTGATAAGCAATTACAGAGCTGGAGCTATCCATCTATGACTCTGCAACTTGTTTGACAATCTCTTAATTCAGTTTTAAAGTTTTTTTAAGCCAAACATAATCTTGTTCCTGAGTCTTAATAAGACGGATCTTCTGCTTTTCTCTGCCGAGTGTGTTTGGCTTTTTAGAAAACAAATTTCAGATTAATTATTTATGAAAAACCTTTGTTCCCACACTGTTTATTCAGCACTTCAAATGAAAAGACTAAGCTCGAGTGATTTGTGTCGAAATGATGCGTTTGACTTTTAGGCCGCACTAAACTGAAAAGCCCGAGAGAAGTTATACATTAACACAGAAAATGGGAATCTAAATCCCATCTGTCCATCAGAGCCTAAAACCTGTGGTGGCGTAACCTGTGCAAAACCCAGAATGACCACAAAACATGCACAGATCAGCCACAACAGCAACAACTCTCAAGTGAGATGAAGAACAAGACGAAGGCAAATTCCTCATATTCCAATTCAAAACGGACAAAAAGGACGCAAAGGACACCCTGCCACAGGACACGCCCAGCAGTCTCATGTCCTCAATATAAAGAACACAGGCAGGTGGTTTTAATGTTCTGGCTCATCTGTGTGTACGGCTAAACACCCTGTGTTCAGAATGTTATTCTGGAATAAATGTACACAGGGTTTTTTTTATGTGAAAATGCATTAAAATCACAAGTTGTTCTAAGATATATTTAAAAAACTGGGAAGTAATGGAATACAAATACTTCGTTACTGTACTTAAGTAGCATTTTCAGGTATCTGTACTTCACTAGGAGTTTCATTTTCCTGAAAAGTTTTTAACTTTCTACATTTTAATACAAGTACGTCTACGTTTTTTTAAAACACATTACTTTCAGTTTTAACACGTGAGTGGAGTTTTTGATTATTTCACATCACTGCGTGTTGAACCTTGAGATGAAGGGAACGATAACAGACGATCCTGTTGGTGTATTTGTCCTCAGTGCTTATTATATGCGACTGATGTGAGATAAAGAAACAATTTATGCACTATGCTCACTTTTCTGTACAAGTGTGGAGGCAAACTAATCCATCTACAATACAGGCAACAACCAATACAGTCATTTTCCCACTGTGTTGATGCTCTCTGCTTCTGTTCTACATAACAGCTGAAGCTGAGTACATTCTACAGTAACCAACCAAAAATGAAATACCAGCTGTTCCCTTGCATTAATATTATTTTGACATGATATGAGGTTCAGTTTTATGCTTTGAGTACATTTCAGAGCCTGTACTTTTCAATTTCACGAGTAAAGAAGATGAATCAGTAGTTAGACTTCTACTAGAAACTTTAACACAAGTATCTGTTATTCTACTTGAATAAGGAATGTTGTGTACTTTTACACAATATGTGTATAGCTTCATTCGGGGTGGAGACGAGTGTCAGGGGTGCTTTGTGACGGAAGGATAGCAGCAAGATTGAAAGGGAAGGTTTACAAGACGGTAGTGAGACCTGCTATGATGTATGGTTTGGAGACGGTGGCACTGACAAAAAGACAGGAGGTGGAGCTGAAGATGTTGAGATGTTCACTGGGAGGGACCAGGATGGACAGAATTAGAAGTGAGTCCATTAGAGGGACAGCTCAGGCTGAGATGGACATGGACATTGGACATGTTCAGAGGATGGATAGTGGACAAAGGGTGTTGAGGATGGAGCTGCCAGGCAGGAGGAGAAGAGGAAGAGCACAGAGAAGGTTGATGGATGCAGTGAAGGAGGACATGCAGAGGGTTGGTGTGAGGGAAGAGGATGCTGGGATAGGCTGAGATGGAGGCTGCTGTGGAGACCCCTAACAGGAGCAGCTGAAAGAAGAAGCAGCAGCTTCATCTTGGGGCTCTGAGAATTTTGTATTTCCGTTTGTCTTGTAACCTTCATTTATAAATCTGAACGTTAAACTTGTGTTTTTATTCTTTCTACATTCACTGGAGGTTTGGTCTTTGAGCAGGAAAAAGACATCTGCAGATTTTTTTTTTAAATATATCTGAAAGAATGTGAACTTTTATGGTAAGTAGACTTTCTTTAGCCTTTTCACAAGTGTAAAACATGATTTACCAGGAAAAGGGCCTTAAGTTCACTAAAGACCACTGACCATCTCCAACCTGCGCTGCTGAGTCCCTACCAGCTCCCAGGACACTTCACTGGCTGAGCCTGACCTCTGACCTTCCTGGAGAGGGAGACAAAGGGTTTCTCTGTGGGTGTCAAAGTAAACATCAAGATGTCAGAAAAGGAAAATAATAAGCAGATGTCAGCAGCTCTGAACATGGATAACTGTGAAACAAAATTTAAATATGTGATAACTGAATATATTTACATTTATTGAAGGGGAAATGTGTTAAAATGCAAAGGTAGTTTATGTGGCGGTTAACCTGAAATAAACGTGCATAATTCAACAGCGCCCTTTAGTGGGCAAACACAGGCACTGCATTGAGGAACACAATTAAGGCTTCAAAGCAAAAGAAACATCAAATCGAGCAGACTTTCTGCAGAAAACAAAAAAAAGGTTTAATCCAGACTGGATGGTTCACTGTACAGGGTTAACTTATTTTACACTAAAATACAAAAACAAGTTTCCACAGTTTACATCACATGGTACAAAAAAGTCACAGATGAGTTTGTGCTTAGACGGATGAGAAAAGTCAGTTTAGTACAATATTAATTAAGAAGGTAAAAGTAACCTGCTCCCATGTCTCACTGACCCCATTACAAAGAACTAAGGTGCAGTTAAAAACTAAAACTACACCTGATTCTTTAGTTAGACTGAGCTCTCAGCTTTCTCACAGTGTTCAGAACTCATCCGTCACCACGCACGGCAGTCAAGTGTAAGGCGTTTCACACGTATTATGTAACAGATGTGCAACACAGACACAACAACGAGGCTACAAGGGCCGTGTTGCGTTTCACATATAAAACTATTTCACAGGATTCAGATGGCTCATTTTGTTCCACCACATGAAGACATATTTGAGACTAAAACTAAAAGAAGGCGGATTCATAATCCCGTGTAGGCTGTCCAGAATGTAACAATATGCTAGGCGAGGTTTCAGCGTCCATCAGTAACGTTCAAACACTTCAGCTACTTTCATCAAACCCATCCCAACAACATCCGCAATACTTTCAACGCAACATGCACCAGTAACCGATTTCCAATACCACGGGAAGACTTTTTATAAAGAGGAGAAATGTGCAGTGACGAGTCCGGCTGCGCAGTTCTCCAAATTTCAAACCAAAATTTGGAACTGGTGCGTTCGTACTCACAATACAACAGGACTGAGCAGTAAAGGAGAGCCAAGAGGAGTGAACGCGACAAAATAAAAATGATACGGTCAAATAAAGGCACAGCGTGTCGTCGTTTTTAACTGCCCTGACTTCATGAAACTATGCCTAAACTAATCTATGCTTCTAGGAAAACCAAGTGCTTATGTTGTGCTTTTCTTTCTTTGTGAAAAATTATGTCGTTCTTCCAGAGATGTTTGTTATGACATCACTGCATTTCATTGTCTTTTTGTTGATGTTTCGCAGCATAATTGTAGGACATAATTACATAAATCATGAATCTTATAATTATCGACCTAACCTGTGCTTGCAGATGACTGTAACAGTTGTATATTTTATCTCGTCATGCTACTAAATTAGTGTATAAATAAGACGTTGTGGCTCCTTTCTTACTGTAACCAGATTCATACTTTACCAAGAGTACGTTTCCACTGCAGGCAATTCCGACTTTTTGCTGATATCAGATTTTTCTGCGTGGTCGTTTACATTATCATTTAAATGTGATCACCATCAGACTCCAGGATGAACAGTCTCCATGACGTCACACGCAGCACGCTGTGTTTACAGAAGTAAATATGGATGCTACACATGTCAGCGTGAGTAAAACTTTCCACATCGTTGACATTTGATCTCGTTGCATCTCGCCTCGTCCGGTGCAGAATTATGACGTCTGTCTCACTTCACCGATGGAAAAGTCAGATGAAATGTGTCATGACCGTTCAGACTGAGGACGCTTTGAAAAACATCGGATACGTATCGATTTAGGACTACATATGGAAGTGGTCCGAATCCAATTCTAAAAAAAAGGGATCTGTGCTGTTCATAGACAAATCAGATCGCGATCACACATCGAAAAAAAAGGGATTCAGGACACTTTTGTCTGCACTGGGAATGTCGTGTTGGTAGAGTAGTAAGAAACGAATCCAGTTACAATAAGAGCCTCGCTGTAAGATTACTGCTCGTTTCCATCAGAATAAACACATCCATAAAGAAACACTCTCTACTTTCCCTTAAACCAACAAATCTTTGACCACTTTAATTCAAGGTGCTACGTAAGTATTTTCTTTTGAAAGTTCAGTCACTGCCAACATGTTTTCCTGCCTGCATGCTGGCCAAGTCACTCTCATGGCCTCACTGCCACTCTAGTCCTGCACATGGACACCGGCTCCACCATGTTGGACTGCAGCTGCAGGTGGCGGCAGTAGACCATGTGGTCTGCTCCCACCGTGAGCTGAGCTCATCAACTCTTAAAAGCCGAACAAGAGCTCTTCACTAGCTGCAGCTGAAGACAGTAGATTTGGATTCTGCCTGTAGGATGATGGTCGGTTTACAGTACTGCGTTGGTGCTTTGGAGAGCCTACGCACAGTTTTGCAGACTGTCTATCTACATGTTGTAACTGCTGACTGTCACCAGGGGGCAGTGTCCCAAACAACTGGTCTGTGGGCTTCAGCGTCAAAGAGCGAACAGATTCCACTGTGGCAGCTCTGCGTTTTTCGTGCTGTTTTGTGATCCCTGGTGTTCTTTCAGACTTCTCCATTGTCGCCTCCCTTTCCTGTTCCGGCCTACTTTTCAACCAGTCAGCACGTGGTCCATGCACAGCATCATCCACATAGAGCCACGTGCTGTTGGTTTTTTGGAGGACTGCATGCAAGCATGTCTGCGCAGGTTGTATACGCCTCTGCACTGGCACGGCGTAGGCATACACCTATGCAAGCTGACATAACCGCGAGACCATCCAACCAGCAATGCTGGCAGCCTGCAGGCCGGAAAACAGCAGCCGAACTTTCAAATTAGCACCTTTTAAAAAACAGAAAAAGAACCTGCCACCAATCAGAATAAAGACTAAAATAATATTTTATCCCTTACGACATTCTGGGAATGTAACATTTCATGTGTGACTGATTCACAAAAACTGTAGGAGTGATGGTGAGAATGCTTAATTAATTAATGCTAGTTTTCACATCAGGACGTGACATTGAGGGGCAAAAATAAGCAGACCTGCTCACTGATTCTGGATCAGCAGCGCAACACAATCACCCAATTATCACAGAGTAACACAAGTGTTGAAATATAAGTAGGGCTGCAACAATTCATCGAGCAATGCAAATAATTCAGATACAAAACACTGAAATGTGGACTTGCCTTGCGTTAAAGCCAGTAAACACACACCGATCAATGAATACAAATGGTCATGTCACCACTTGCTAGAAAGGCGGCTGAAAGTTTATACAACAAGCGGAGAGCACAAGAGTGGATTTTAATGAGTGTTTCATTCATTCAGTACCTTCTGAATGAATAAAACACTCCAACTCTGCTTATCAGAGCACCCAAACAAACCACCAGCCCGCAGTGAGAGCTTTCTAACAAGTGGTGATAATGCCAGGGTGGTGGCCGATCATTTTCACCGATTGATCAGAGCGTGACTTTCGAGTATGCTCACCGGATAAACGCGACCACGCGAGGCAAGTCCACAAGTCAACGTTTTGCAGTCAGATTATTCGAGCTGCTCAACGACTCTTTGCAGCCTTAAACATAACGTACCAAACATATTGCTTATAAAAAACAAAGTCTAAAAATATAAAAACACAAAACACACTGTACAACATGTACACACACTCTACTGGCTAACTAGTGGTCACATATACTGATACAGTAGCTAAAATACTCCTTTCGAGTGATAACTGGCACGAGACAGCAAAGCCAAACCGAAGCAGCCGTCCTGTTATTCCTGTTATCGTTAAGAAATGTTTACGTTCAGGGAGAGCTGGACAATAACCCCAACATTCAGCACCGCGCAACATGATCAACAATCACGCTAGTTCAAATATGACTCAACCCGTATGGACACTTTTAAACCACATGTGACATCGGAATCAGATGAAAACGTCTCAAACTAAATTCCAATCAAACAAACTTGCGTAAATTTATCGTTTCAAATCTAATTTTCATTAATGGCATCTTTAAAAAAAAGGGCTACAATGTTACCAGTTAGGAAACAGTCACTGCAGTAGACAGAGAAAAGGTTTCTGGCATTGGTTTGGCTGTACTGGCTCGTTCTTAAGCTGATATTCGTTAGCAGTACAGTAAAATAATATGAATTTTAAAAAAAACACCACGAGGAAGCATAATATTAGTGCTGTCCAAAGTCCTGTGTGAGATGAGAAGGTGGTGTTGGGCTTTACAGCGAGATCTCCTGAGGAGGAGAGCAAAACATCCCGGACGCTGAGGGAGACTCCTGCTGAGAGATGGATGGAGGTGAAGGAAAAAAAAGGAGGATGGATGGAAGATTTGAAATTAGTGCTGACATTAAATCATAACACTACACAACCTGCAAAAAGTGCACAAAAACTTACAGGAAAAAAAAAGTGTCACTCATTTTTATTATTGTGATTATTTAACAATAATCAGTTTAAACATCATGTATTTATTTACTTATTTAAGGTGTCTTTTTAAATGGGATTTCCTTCCATTTTAAATAGAATGAGGAGGTGGAGGCAGGCAAAAGGTGGTTCGGTGTGGTGTTACGCTCAGACCGTTGGATATTTTTGAAGGTAAACTGGTCGAACCCCAGTTCCTGCCAGCCTCCACAGCGAGATGTCTGCTGGGCGGACAAGAGGCAGCGGCTTCACAAGCCTTAAGGAAACTTGTATGGAAGCCATGGGAGAGCGGCAGAGAGGGCACGGAGACCCACCTCCTTCAGCTGATCCATCTACTGTTTGTCTCAGCGTAAGGGTGGCTGACAGGAAGACATTTTTAAGGAAGGGAAACGGGGAGAAAAGGCTGAGGTGTGAAAATGACACAAGAACTGGACTGAACATCAGTAGAAACAGGTCTGATGGAGGGCTGAGTGGACCTCAACATTATTGAAGCAGTGTGGGATCATCTGGACAGAGAACAGAACAAAAGGCAGCCAACATCCAAAGAAGAGCTTTGGAATGTCCTTCAAGATGCCTGGAGAACTATTCCTGAAGACGACTTAAAGAAGTGACAGGAAGCTTGGCCAAGAGAGAAGAGAAAACACAAAGGTGCTCATTCCTAATATTGACTTTAAGCTGCTTAGAGTTGTACAAACTGCTTTTCCATTTATGTTTGGACATTTCTGTAAATCATCACCCTTCCCATTTTCTATTTTTCTAAGCAAAATATGAAGAAATAAGGGTGGCTCGAGACTTTTTCACAGTAGCGCGTAGTGACTGCTTGTGAGACGCTCCATTTTTATCGGTCCTAATAATGTAACGTTAACTGAAGGTTTGAGCTGAAAAGGCAACATGAATCGCTCCTGATCCATGTGAGGGAGGCTGGTTCAAACCCAGAAAGGGGCTCTGGAATCCTCTGAGCTTAGAGTGAGACAGCTCTGAGTGGACGTTTGGGGTCAAAAGAGCACACTGTTGGATGGTTATCTCACGTTAAAACTGATGAAGCCAGTCTGGTCTCGGCTTATCAAAGCCTTGGTAAGTATTTTGTAATCACTAAACAACAGAAGATTGTCGGTCGTTGTGTAAGGACTGAAATTGCTGCTTCAGTAAAGGTTTTGTGTCATTTCTTACGAGAGAACATTTCCTGTAAATGGTTTGACAGCTGCAGGACTCCTGAGCTCCGTACAGTTTTCATTTAACTGTAAGTCTGATTCTTCATCCACATGGTGACGTCTGAGCATTAGTGTTTAGATTCACTGGTTTGGACACACGTGAAAGGTAAACAATATTCCCAAAGTCATGAAGGTCACATTAAGATTTGCACAATATATAATTAGTATGTCATATCTGTCTGTGTGTTATTAGCAACTAAAATAAGGTGGCAGTAAGCAGCCTGGTATAAATGAATTTACATTTAGTTTGAAGTTAGATAAAGTATTTCTGCACGTGAACGGAGTCAGTAAGAAGCTTTGTGTGAGCAACACTGATAAAATATGTGTATATACAGTGTATATATATATATGCACACTCACTACTCACAAACAGTTAAGGATGTTCGGCTTTCGGGTGAAATTTCAGGATGCGCCTAAAACGCACTCTAACCTTTACACTTTTGAATGTCCAACTGTTCAGTGTTTCAGTACGTTTTACATAACTTGCTGTTCTCTAACAAGGTGCTTAACGGCAAAATCCACAACTGCTGTTTGATCCACGAATCGACCGATAGAAGTTCTGGTTCAGTTAAGAGTTGGTATTTAAACAGTCCTCTTCATCGCGCTGTCCACATTTTGACATCACGAGACCGAGACGACACCTAGCAACTGATCAACAGCACCTCGCCACGGCGAGGCTTCAGACAGGATGTTGTCAGAGGGAAGTGGTCACTGAGCTTAGAGCGTCACAGAGTGACATCAGCAGGTTGAACAGAGAGACTGGAGGAGTCACAGAAGTCAAGCTGGAAGTGATGGTGAAGGTCACATGACAAATTTTTTGTTGTGGTGTACCCACCACTGTTGTTGGCTTTTGTTTCAATAAATTGTTTGAGATGATGAAATCACCACTGCATGCTTCCACTTAAGTCCTACTTTTATGATATAATATCACTGTAGTGTGAACTTTTTACACTTTCCATAAATTTCACCCAAAAGCCAAACATCCTTAACTTTTTGTGAGTAGTGTACATACATGTACATATATATTATCTGAGCAATTGATGGTGACACCATGCTGTCTGCTGTTGCTGCAGCTGAAATCAGTTAAAAAATTTGCGGGGAAACGAAGGACTTTTCAGTTTTTCTGCTGCACACGTCGGTTCTTCATCATCGAGTCTGCATTCAAACGAAAACCGCTGATGGCATCTAGCTTCACATCATGTGAAGTGGAGCTGGGTTTGGTCAGCATTCGGAAGAAAATGGGACTTTCCAGGGATGCAGCTTTAGTGGTCCACATGACATCCACAGAGAGCTGCTCACTCGCTTCATTAAAAATCTAACAGTGCCCCCTCAGCTGAAAATTTCTGTACAAGCTTCAGTGTGTTTAAAGACGTCATGCAAAATTTGCCTCATTGTTTTCTTAGCCATCGTATGTACAGAAGACAGTCTCATGACATCGTCATGGCTGACAAACACGCCTGACCTCTGTTAACCCTTTATGACCTACCACTGAAAAAGACCACCACAGCTTATCTTTGTTGTTTTACATGCTGTAGGGCCATTTTTTAAACTTACAAACAGTACAACTTTATATCCCAAAATTGTAATAATATATATGTAATAAGTCGATAGCAACTAAATAAACTGTTAAAAAGTGCAATAAACCACAAAGACACATAATTTTCTAGATACAGAAATATCACAGCTGCATCCCTCAAAAATGTAAACGAAAAAAGCTGAACAAAATCCTTTCAAACCACGGAACATTTGCTTTGAGTGTGTTCATTCCTTTGAGAGACACACTCATTTTTAGAAACTGCACCAAAAATGAAAATTAAATGCATATTGTGCACAATTTGCATTTGTAGCAGTGCAGTCAAAGTTCTAAGTGTCCTAGGAATGTCTATGCAGAAAGGCACAAAGTCAGACATCACTTTTCAGTGGCAGAAGTGGAGCTGTGATGGGACTACAATTCAAAACTTCCTGCTGTACCAGTGAGACGCACACATGATGACTATAATCCAGCTTAGGAACGGCAGATCAGATCGATCAAGCATCTGCGTCTGGATCATAATGTGTCTGCTGTGTGTGCACTTTTTACTTGATTTCTGCAAACCCATCAGCGGAAGGAAACCGTGCTCTGGGACACGTTGGTATTGTACACTCACACTTAACATTCACAAATGCAGCTTATGGCTGTGAAGTGGAGAAACAACACTGGTTTCACGTGTTCTGCAAAGCAGTCTGGACAAATGACAGCGATCAGAAAACTGTAGATCCTAAACAGTCTTTCAAAAATGTTGCCGTCTGAGCAGTTTGGTTTTTTTTTCAGGCTGATCTCAAAATAGATTCAATTAAGGCGCACAGTAACATCCATCATTTTCAAATGGATTAGAAATGAGTACATTAGTCAAAGTCGACTTTAGTATCAATGCTGCTGCTGGTACAGGACATGTACAGAATCAAAACGCTGTTCCTCCGACCCACGGTGACGGAGTAAGAAAGAAAAAACAAGAAGGAAATAAATAGACAAAGCTGAGATCAAAGTAAATATGCATCACACACGCATAAATTTACACATACACACACACATTCAGAGAGGAGAGAGGAGAATTTTATTTATATACATATAAATAAAATTCTCCTCTCACCTTGTGGGTCTTTTGTCCGTCAAGCTCAGGTCCTCTACCAGAGGCCTGGGAGCTTGAGGGTTCTGTGCAGCATCTTAGATGTTCCTAGGACTGCGCTCGTGTAGACAGAAATCTCGGATGTCGTTCCTGGAATCTGCTGGAGCCACTCTCCCAGTTTCGGGGTCACTGCCCCGAGTGTCCTGGTTGCCACGGGGACCGCTGTTGCCTTCGCCTTCCACATCGTTTCTAGTTCTTCTCTCAGCCGTTGGTATTTCTCAAGCTTTTTGTGTTCCTTCATTCTGATGTTGCCATCACTTAGGATTTCTACATCTATCACTACGGCCTTCTTCCTCTGCCTGTCTGGTTGGTTAGCCATCATAAGTTTGTCCCTCTGTATCTGGATGTCCCACAGGATCTTAGCTTGGTCATTCTCAACCACCTTTGGAGGTTTGTCCCATTTGGCCTTGGAACTTCCAGCCCAGACGTCCCTGTACACTGTGCCGGCTACTTGGTTGTGGTGTTCAATGTATGCCCTGCCTGCTAGCATCTTGCACCCTGCTGTTCTTGGATTGTCTCTGGGGCATCCCTGCACAGCCTGCACCTGGGGTGGTAGACCCCAGCCTCTATCGATCTTCGTTCCTGAGCTGCCATGATTAGTTCCTCTGTGCTGTCTTTCAGTCTAGCTTTGTCCAGCCATTGGTTGGACTTTTCGACATCAGCCACCTCTTCTATCTGCTGGTGGTACATGCCGTGCAGGGGTCTGTCCTTCCATAGCGTATAGTCTCACGGTGCTGGATTTGGGGTGAAACCCTCCATGCATTGTAAGGAACTTTCTTGAATTGATGTCAGTAGCTTCTATCTCCTCCTCTGGCCAGTTTATTATCCCAGCGGGGTATCTGGTGACTGGCAAGGCGTAGGTGTTGATTGCAAGAATCTTGTTTTTCCCATTCAGCTGACTCCTCAGGACTTGCCTTACTCTCTGCAGGTATTTGACGGTTGCGCCTTCCCTAGTGCCCTTATCATGGTTGCCACTTGCCTGTGAGATTCCAAGGTACTTGTAGTTGTCCTCCATGTCAGCTATGCTGCCATCTGGTAGTGCATTCCTTCCGTTCTGACTACCTTCCCTCTTTTCGTTACCATCCCACTACACTTCTCCAGTCCGAATGACTTTCCAGTGTCATTGCTGTAGATCCTGGTGGTGTGGATCAGTGAATTGATTTGGTTCACTTTCCTCGGTGCTACCTGGATCTTTGCCTATAGTCCTCTTTTCCATGGAGGGTCCTGCTCCTTGTGGCTGGCGTTGATCTTGTAGCATCTCAAGGATCGCTGCCGATGTGGTGTAGATCAGCTGGTTGGTTTCAGTGATGGTCGCAGTAGGGACTGTCCCTAATGCCGCATTCACTTTCAGACGGTACTTCACGTAGTCTGGGTAATCCGCTACAGAGGTCCAGGTTTCCAGCTTAGCCATGATCTTCTCTTTCAGGCCAGCAGCTCTAGCATTCGGCATGCAACTTATTATTTTTGCGTGACTGACCTGAAGCTTTGTAGCTTAATGTGTTACTGCTGTTAGTGATATCACTGAGTTCCTGTGTTTAGAGGACCATCTGTAATTGTCACTTGTAGCCACTACTAAGGCATTGTCTTGCACAGTCCATAACTGGATGGATGGATGGATGGATGGTTACCAGGCAAAGTAGGCAGCTGCCAAAAGTCCTCTGAGAATGTCTGTCAGAGAATTTGTATAGTTGTATCTTTAATATTTTTACATCGAGGTGTTCATAATAAAGTTGTATGATATGAAATAAAAGAAAACCCGATAACATTTTAAAGGCGCTGGATTTTTCCTCCTCAGTTAGCTTCGAACTGGCTGCAGCCTGGACTTTTCTCACAAACCAAAGGTGGGAACAAATCACAAGCTGTTATCATAAGTGTGCCATATTTGCCAGCGCTGTCATTCAAATCTGATCAAATAACACTCACACAGTCCTGCGCGAGCAGACTAGTGGACTTTCTGATAGCTGAACTTTTAATCAATATTAAGATTTATTTATAAGCTTCAGCTTCTTTCACTAATTCAGTTACGAATATGCAATATTATTAAAAATGAACTTTAAAGCTGGAGGTACCTAGTTATGTTACAAATATTCTATGTCTTGAAAAGTGAACACATGCTGGTGTAAGTGTATGTTTCTTACTTGGATCTTCTTCCTGCTCTCTCCTTCCCATCCCAGGATTCCCTGTGTTCCCCTCAGCTTATCATGGAGGATGAAGGCCTGAGTCGGTTGGCCCAGACCATCCAGATGCTGGTCGATCTGGCAGACGGTTCCCAGCGAACATCTGCAGCTGCAAACGCAAAGCAATCATAGCACCACAAAGGCACATTTGCAAAGATCTCAATAGTACACCAAAGATATCTCAGGGCCAGTGTTTGATTTTTCCATGCTTCATATTTGACCTGTTTATAAAATTGACTTTTACAGTAAGCCATACAGTGTTCCTATTCCAAATATAATAAAAAAAGATTCAAATAAATTTGTAAATGACTCAAGCCCTTGTTGTCTGTTTTTTAAGTATGATTTTAGAAAATTAGTGACAAATTAAAGGAAAAGAGCGACAGACATTTCTGACTGGCATTAAATACAAAGTACAAATTTTGAGCAAGTGTGTGAAGTAATACAGAAATCTTTAAGTAATGCCACATAAATCAAAGTCAGTTCATCCCTAGCCCAAATTCCAGACTGGAAATTGTCATTACTGGAGAATTCAATTCCATTTTATTTAGATAGCACCAATTCACAACAAAAGTTGCCTCAAGCTGCTTCACACTGTAAGGTAAAGACCCTACAGTATCAGAGGGAAAACCCCAGCAATCACACCATCCCCTATAAGCAGCACTTGGCAACTGTGGGAAGGAAGAACTCCCTTTTAACAGGAAGAGACCTCCAACACAGAGACACAGACTATGGGAGAGAGAAGACAGCATTTAATGACATGCAGCAGTAACTAATAAATGCATGGGGAGTGAAAAAAGGTGGGTGGAGAAGAAATGCCCAGCACATCATAAGAAGCCCCCCAGCAGCCTAAACCTATTCCAGCATAACTAAGCCCTAACTATAAGCTTTATGAAAAAGGAAAGTTTGAAGCCTGATCTTAAATGTAGAGAGGGTGTCTGTCTCCTGAAGACAAACTGGGAGCTGGTTCCACAGGAGA
>VUQH01014826.1:12124-24051 GCA_015106775.1 Etroplus canarensis
CCCACTCCTTTTTTCTGTCTTTGTTAGAGCCAGTTTGTGCTGCTCTCTGAAGGGAGTAGCTGACAGCATAGTAAGAGATTTTAAGTTTCCTCACAATTTCTCACACTGAATAGTCTTCCTTTCTAAGCACAACAATAAACTGACAGGTCTCTAAAGAAAGTTCTTGCTTTCTGGCCATTTTGGATCTGTAAACAAACAAACAACTGCTGACGCTTAAGATACTAAACTAACCTAAATACCATGCTCCCTTTTTGCTCCCTTATCAGTAGAATTGTTTTCAGCTGTGCAACACAATTGCAAAAGAGTTTTATAATGATCAGTTAGACTTATAAAATGATCAGCTTGGATCAGCAGCCATACCAGGAGACTGATGCAAAGTTTGTACAATTTACAGCTTTATTCACTGAAATAATTAATGGTTTATTACCACTTTCAAAACTGTGGTTGGTACAACTGAAAGTAACAGAATGTATTTTATCCAACATATTTTTGTACAATTTACAGTTTCATTCTTTAACAATATAAGAGTTTATTACTGTTTTCAAAACTATGGTTGATACAATTAACAGTGACAGTTTTTTGTTTTTGTTTTGTTTTTTTACAAAATAAAGTTGTGAAATTCATTTCCGGTCATTCATTTTATGAAATGCAATTGTAAAATTTTTACAGCTTTATTCATTTGAAATGATCAATACACAATGGTCAATACAATTACTAATGGCAATATGTGATTTTAGCAAAACATAATTTTAAATGTCAAAGAAACTTTCATGCAAACATTTTACGGTGCGTTCCTGTTTTGAAACACTGTGGTTAATATAACTGACAGCACCTCTGTGCAATTTTCACTAAATATACTAATATACAGAAATGACAGTATTTGGTGGTGATAACCCAGCCACAGGGGCCCACAAGCCAGTGTACTCCTTGTGCCGGTCCCAAGCCCGGGTAAAAGGGGAGGGTTGCGTCAGGAAGGGCATCCGGCGTAAAAAAAATTGCCATATCAAATATGCGGATTCATAACCAGATGAATCGGGAGCAGCCGAAAGAAGAAGAAGAAGAAGACAGTATTTGGTGGTGATATTTTTACAGTATTTTTCCATTATAAATACAGAGATTGATGCTGAGTTTCTGATAAAACTACTTGAATAATCACATATTAATAGGCCCCTATGTAAAAATGTAGATAATTCTTTAAAAATCATGGATTTGAATTGTTTGTGAAATGTGTTTTTCTTTGGAAAACAATGAAAATGAATCTTGGAAGTGATCCCAGACTTTGGTGTGGTAGAAATGTGTGTGTGTGTGTGTGCACAGAAAAACGATGTAGAAAACATTTTTTTTTTTTAAGAAACTAACTTAAAAAAACTCGTCATCAGTGACGCGTCGGTCAGCTGACCCCGGGTGCGGTCATGTGATTTCTTGTCGCGTTTAAGCGAGCGCGGAGCGGACGTGGCCACTGTCCAGCAATGGGTCCGCTGCGAGCCGCCGCCGCTGTGTGTCTGTGTCTCAGCGTCGCTGTGTGTGAAGGTAGGACACGTCCCGTGAGTGGACGGCTGCGCTTGTCTCTCACCTGTCTCAGCTTTCCCTCCCTCCAGCTTCAAAGCGAAAGCAGCGTGTCGCGCGCGCGTCGGCGGGCGCTGTCTTCCGTGTAATGCGGCTGTAAGTAACACCGTAACTGAACACCAAGCTAAACCCAGTGGATGTGATTGAATTGTGCGCAGGGCTCCCCGCTCCTCTGGCCGGCAAAGAAGTGTGGGACTATGTGGAAGTGAGAGACGGGGCCCACATGTTTTGGTGGCTGTATTATGCCGACAGTGCGTCGGCCCAGTACCAGGACCTGCCTCTGGTCATGTGGCTGCAGGTAGGGCCCACTCAGCTCCCGTGATGTTTGTGCTGACAAAGATCAGTGCATGGTTTATTACAGTCTGCAACTCGTGCTTGTAATAGATGAATGTCGGTGTCATATCTAACCGTCACTGTAATCATTGTCACAGTCAGAATCCTTCATGACTCCCAAGAAATTTAGAGGCTTGGGGATAAGAGGCTCTAATACAGATAATCTAAAAATAATCTAAATACAGATAGAGAATGTATGGGTGTGTCTTTAACCGCTGAATTTGCATACTAATGATTAAGAAGACATACTTTAATAATCCCAACATAGGGGAATTACAGTTCTTTTTTTTTTGCCAATATATTTATTGTCTTTTTCAAAATTATTTCACAAACACATACATACATACATACATACATATACCCACTACACACACAGACTGCATACCCTTGCATCTTAAAAAATAAAAAATAGAAAAAATAAATTAAGAAAGAGCAAAAAAATTAGATAAATAAAAATAATTAAAAAAGGAGGGGGGTGGGGGGAGGAAGAAAGAAAAGGGGACTACATTTTACAGTATTCATAAATCATTTCAGAAAAATCTAACACTTTCATTTGTCATCATATTTATATATGGTTCCCAGAGTTTATCAGAGTCTTTTTGTTTTCCCTTGGCAATGTATGTTAATCTTTCCAGTCCAATACATTCAGAAAGTTCTTTCAGCCACATCTTCATTGTAGGAGCATCCATACTCTTCCAGAGGGGAATTACATTTCAGTTCACACGAACACTCCTACGCTGTCACACACTGTCCATGCAGGAGGTGAACACAGGCTGCCAGTCGTGGGCAGAACGGGCTCTCGAGTAGGTGGCTCCTAGGTTGACCTCCAGGTCCAGTCGGGTCTTTAACCGGCGGCCCTCAGAAACCAGCTGGTGTCAAATCGAGTCTCCCGACAGGCTGAGCTACCGCCGCCATGATAGTTGAGGGGAACGTCCACGCGCGTAATTTTGATGCAGCGACTGTAAAGACTTTTAAGCAGTAAAAATATTTTGGCAAAAAAGTCTGGCAGCTGTGATGGAGCTACTTTTATGCAGCCCACCTGTATAAAAGTAGATTAACCATTAGGTACTGATGGATCCACTTTCTGTGCTGGAAATAATTGCTTGTATAATTAATGAAGTCACCACTAATGAAGGCACCTATGGATCATATGGAGTTAGAAAACCCAGAAGTAAACTGGGATTTGGCTTCATTCACCAGTTAGGGTTAGCTGTTAAAGCCGGCCAGTCGGATGAAAGCTGTAATGTTTGCAGGTGCAGCGTGAACTGGGATACTTTAGATTGTGACTGACCTGTGTTATCCAAACCCTCCTAAAGAGAAAAAAAACTCGGGTATCTACCCAAACTGTGGTGAGTGTCTCCGTAGTTTAGTGGTTTACACATTCACTTTACAAGAGAAAGGTCCCTGGTTTGATTCCACTTGGGGACACAAGCCCCTGGCAGCTGGCGTTAAACCTCTGCCAAATTACTAATTTGGATTAAAACGTTGAGGTGACCCCTTGGGGAGAATACAAGGGAGCAGCCAAAGGTACATTTTTTATCTGTCAAAACTGTAGTATCATTAACTAATCATGGCTGTGGAGTACTATTACCCCCCACTAGTACGTGACAAAATCTTTTCAAATAGCATTATGGAAAATGCAGTATTACTTTGCTTTCATGTCTAAGTAATTTTTTTCCCCAATTTTATGAATATGTGTTTGGTTAAAGCTGAAGGGATGCTAGACAGGTAGGAAAAACATTTAAAAAAATCAAAGCTAAAGCATTTTGAGGCGCCTTTTCTTTTTTGTGTTTTGTGACTGAATGAGTAACTGCAGTACTGCTTTTATTTCTAACTAAAAAAGAGGAACTCCTTTGGTTTTAAATTATCCATCTGTTGCATTAGCTGTAATGTAGTATTGTATTATCTCTCCAATATGTATGGATTCCCCACCCCCAGCTCATGTAATACACACGTATGATGTATTAAATAACAAATCTGAGGATGTTTGCTTGTGTGCTTTAGGGCGGACCTGGAGGATCTGGATGTGGCTTTGGTAACTTTGAGGAGATTGGACCCTTGAACAGGGATCTGGAGCCCAGAAAGACAAGCTGGGTAGGGATTTAGTGTAGCTGAACAGCACTGAAAATAAAGTAGAAGATGCAGATCAACAAACTGACTTGTGTTGTTTGTGTGTATTGTTCACTTTTAGGTCCAGGCAGCCAGTGTCTTATTTGTGGACAACCCTGTGGGCACTGGCTTTAGCTACACCAACAGACCAGATGGCTACGCCACTAACGTATCCACAGTGGCTTCAGACATGCTGGTGCTGCTCAAACACTTTTTCACACAGAGATCTGAGTTCCAGGTATGACATCGAGCACATTTGTTTTATCTATCCATCAGAAGGAGTGGCTCCTCAAACTGTCTGCTGTCAACGCTGAGAGGCTTCATCCAAAAATCATCAAATTACCTAAAATATATGCAGACAACCATGATTTCTTATTGCAGCAAAACATCAGCATGTTTTATTTAAGCTATTTCTTTAATGGTCCCACAGTGGAGAAGTTTGAGTTTATTCAGTTATTTCTTGCAGAGCATCCCCTTCTACATCTTCTCTGAGTCATATGGAGGGAAGATGGCAGCTGCTATCTCTCTGGAGCTCACCAAGGTGAGGTGACTGTGGAATGTTTTTGTTATTCTCAGCACAGCAGTCAGTCAGTCAGTGTGAGCTCAATGATACTGGAAAGTCCCAATGCTGAAGAGCTGTCATGTGATGGAATAAGGAAGTATGAACAGTGTCAAACAGCTTGCGTAGGCTAGTTGTGTGGAATTAAAAGCAATAAACTTTAATGCAGTTGAAATTTTTGGCTGTTTTTTGAAATCCAGTAGTAGGATTACAGACAACAGAAGTTTGTCATTAAATGTTTTGATAAAGGCAGCAGTTTAAAATAAACCAGCAGAAAAAGTAAAGTTCCATTCAGCTGAAATCCACTGGTTGTTCAAAAATCAAGCAATAAAAATAGTAATTGGCTTACCGCCTTCAGGGCAAAGTTTTTCCTGAGATGTTTAACTCTAGGGCTTTCTGCCAGTATCATTTTGGTAGTCAGGTAGATGTGACAGCACAAAAGTGAAAAAGTCCCTAAAGGGAACTGAATGAACAGGTCAAACATTGGACACTGACCCAACAGACTGGAATTTACACTCATAATGTGAAAAAGAAGGTTTTCACTGGACTCCTGGCAGTCCTGTCAAAAACTAAGTACTCCCCATGATTCAGTAGGTTGTAGAATCATTTTCTGTATTTCTCTATCAGTCTTTCACATTGTGGAGGATTTTTGGCCCATTCTTCTTTACAATGTTGCTTTAGTTCATTGTTGTTTATGGACAGCTCTCTTCAGATCCCACCGCAACATTTCAATTGGGTTGAGGTCTGGACTCTGACTGGGCCATTACAACACCTTGATTCTTTGCTTTTTTTGGCCATTCTGTTGTAGATTTGCTGGAGTGCTTGGGTTCATTGTCCTGTTGCATGACCCAATTTGGGTCAAGCTTTAGCTGTTGGACAGATGGCCTCACACATAGAACACTTTGGTGTAGTATCAGAGTTCATTGTCAACTCAATGACTGCGAGGTGCCCAGGTCCTGTGGCTGCAAAATAAGCCCAAATCATCAACCCACAACCACTGTGTTTGATATTTGATATGAGGTGTTTTTGCTGATAAGATTTGTTTGGATTTTGCAAAACGTGGTGCTGTGCACTATGGTCGGATATCTCCACTTTGTTCTCATTTGTTCAAAGGACATTGTTCCAGAAGTATTGTGGGTTGTGCAACTCTGCAAACCAGCCATGCTGCCGTGTTCTTTTTAGAGAGAAGAAGCTTTATCCTGGCAACCCTCCCAAACAACACATCTTTGTTCAGCTTTTTTCTCATTGTACTGTCATAACTGAGGCATGTAGAGTCTGAGATGTAGCTCTTGGATTTTTGTCAATGTCTCTGAGCATTGCATGGTCTCACGTTGGAGTGAATTTATTTGGATGTCCACTCCTGGGAAGATTGTGGCATTGTGTTCGTGCACACCTGAATGTGCTAGACCAGCAAAACCACCAGAACTTTGGCTGTTACGGGGGTGGTCACTCTGGCTGATGATCAGTCAGTTAAGTGCATTTTATTAGCAGCACCTGGCTGCTACTTACTTTCATTATCATAAAGGAACAAACAAAAGGAAACCAGCTGATTCGATGAAACTAAACTGAAAATAAACGAAACGGGGCAAAGGGGAACTTTAGTACTGATCAGGCCTAACCATAAAGAAACCAGCAGTATCTTTAACTCAACATTAATCAACTTTGAAATGACTAAATATCAAACAGTGTCCATGGGATACACACAAACACACAATTTGTTCAAAGTAATAACTCCTGCGGGCAATCCAAGACTTTTCTTTTGCTCATTTGTGCTATACGACCTCAATATCCAGTCAGACCCCCCAGAACTGAAAAAATAAACATGAGAAAAACAGTGGTGGTCATTGTTCTGTTTGTGTATATGGGCAGTGTGTATCAAAAAATGCAAAACGCGCTGGTGCATAAAGGTTACTGATTTTTATAGCTGTATGGCTGTGATTGCAGCAGTGTCCCTTCTGGAACAAAACCCTGAATACAAATCCTGCTGCTGCTCTTGTCACGTGTTTCTCCTCTATTCATAGGCTATAACCCAGGGGACAGTCAAATGCAACTTTGCTGGTGTGGCACTTGGGGACTCATGGATTTCACCACTGGGTCAGTATCAGACTGTAAACCTGCTGCGCAGCCTTTGCTCATGTTTCTTATTTAATAACAGTGCCATGTGCTGAGAAGGACCTCAGATTTATTTCAAATTTCCTACAAGGCTGTTTAGTGAATTTTCTACTGATACAACAGTTTAAGTGTTCACTTTGAATATTTGGGCAGAAAGGATGTAATCTAGTCTTTGCCACATTTCTGCTTCATCAACAGACTCTGTCATAACATGGGGACCATACCTCTACAGTACTGTAAGTAACACACCACAGACTGTATAAAAAAGATGGACGCAGCTACTGTGATGCCACCCATTGGTTTGCGAGGTCTGTTATGAAGCCTCGAGCTGAGTGTTTTCACTGTTCCCGTCTTCATGTTTTGAAACCAGGTGTGGTGAGTGAGGGGTGGGTCTCTACACTGCTCACTCATTGGCTAACAGCTTGTCAAGTGATCAGTAATTAGCCAGTGAGCATACCTTGATTTATTGTTTTCTCTGACTCTAATTACTGTATATCCATAATTTACCAAATGAGCTTCATCTTCTGTTCAGCATGACCTGAAACTAGCATCTGATGGCAAAAATAAATGAGCTTGGAAAAAAAGCACAAGAATTTCCTCGGGATTAATGAAGTTCTTATCTTTTCTGAAAGCCATCAAAGAAGTGTTTACTGAGGTCACGAAGCAAGAGATCAAAGGGCAGTTTTCACACAGACTTTAATACAGCCAGAATGTCTTTTTTTGGAACCACCTGAGTCACCCCCTATTGGCCATAAAAAAGAATGCATGTTCAAAAAGCACTTTAATGATTCGGAGCCACAAGCTCCATCCATCTTTTATCTACAGTCTAGGTAGAACAGAGAAGGTTAAAAGCCTCGTTGTTGGTTATGATAAACTTCCATCTGACTTTCTGTCTGTGTGCAGTCCCTCCTGGATGATAACGGCCTGATGGACGTCACTAATGCAGCACAGGCCGTGAAGCAAGCCGTGGAGCAGCAGCAGTTCCGTAAAGCGACTGACTTGTGGTCTTTGACTGAGACTGCCGTGGAGCAGGTTGGTGCAACACAGGGCAACTCACTGAAAATGGTTTCTGCATTGTTGATGGTAATATAGTTGATGTCTAGTCTTAAACTGCTTTCTAAATTCTCATGAAGATGCTGGCGTGGATTTTTTTTCTAAATGGCTGTATAGAGACATCCTGTTTGTTATTTTCTGTCACACATATGGGGCCTGAGTCATCATATCAGACAAAAGCTGACTTTAAGAACGGGAAGTGAGTTTTTTTTTTCCAGACAGATGATGAATTGGGCTCCACCGTGCAGATAAAGGAATGTTAATCATGCAAAGCTACTCTAGTGATATCAGAGTATATATATATATGGAGACAGAATCAAAGGTAATAGGTCCCCTACTTCCACTTGCATTTTTTCTATTGCTGCCAAGCTGAACTTCATTTGTTGATGTTTCACATTAAAAGCCTCCCAAGGGCTCTAAGTACTTAAGCTGCACTTGCATTTATTTTTTAAGCAACTATCTCACTGTCTTACATAAAAATAGTTTGGGGAAAATGCCATTTGTTTTATTTCTGTCTAAGTCCTAAACAAACTGCTCCCAGCATTTAATGCAGTAGCTAGCCAGGCATAAAGACTGGAAAGCTGAACAGGACCCTGTAAAAAGAAAATGTTCTTTCTGCACTTTTTTGGTAATAAAATAGATATGACATATTTATTAATAGTGAAAAGCTTCTGACATTTAAATGTGTGGATTTGGTTTCTTTTGAACTAGCCGGGCTGTTTGATTCTGCTTCATATACAGCACACAAGAATCACTACTCCTCCTAGGATGTAGGTCAGGTTGTAGTGAAACTTGCGCACAGTGATCACCTAATGGATCCTCACCCAAATGGTACTCAAAACCATATTTGTGATTTTTATGGTCACTTTCACATTTTCACAAGAATTGCTACTCCTACGAGTGTTGTTGTGGATTAGTGTTCATAAAATGAATGGTTTTAATCTCTGCCATCTATACATCAATGCCGTCATTAGGTTTATTAATAACATAAAAATGTCCTAAACTAGATTAAGGCTGCTCAAGAATTAGAGCCATTGTCCTGGATATAACTGTTTGTCAGCCTCCTTGCTTTCTCAGTAGATTTTGATTCTCATTAGTTTTTGCAATCCAGCCACTTAATTACAAGAAAACATGTTTCTTTATTTGTGTGCTTTACACAACACAATAACCTGTGGATTGTGATGGATCATGAGCCGGATGAGTAGTGAAAGCATCCAAAATAGATAATTGTATTCTAATTTTTCCCCACTTTAGTATATTTTCAGCACGGTTTAGGTAAATGTTTTAACTTTTCAAGAGTTCATTTTGTCTTATTTTTGATTTTCCTTTTAGAACACCAATGGCGTTAACTTCTACAACATCCTCACCGAAGCGCCAGATGAGGAGCTCAGCTCTTCTGCAGTGGTGGACTTGATCAGTAAGGCTGTGTTGCAAGTGATTACATCCAGTCAACAAACTAAACCGCCTGGGTTTGGTGATATGAAATGACTACTTTAGTCTAAACGGAAAGGTTTAAATGTATTTTTCCTCTGTCAGCTGATGCTCTTCCTTCTTTACGCCAGCTCTGCAGAAACACCGGCACATTCGCCCCCTCCACCGGCAGTCGCTGAATGAACTGATGAATGGACCAATAAGGAAGAAGCTGGGCATCATTCCTCAGAATGTCACTTGGGGAGGTACTGTTTCTTCAAAATGAGTTGTGCGTCCCTTCTCTTTAGATTGCTTGACATACTCTTTATCGTGAAATCCCAACCTGTTTGCCTCTACTGTCTTTGCTGAGTCCAGGCCAGGCTGAAGATGTCTTCAGTAGCATGGCAGAAGACTTTATGAAGCCAGTGGTGGACATAGTTGACCAGTTGTTAAGTGCTGGAGTCAACGTCACAGTCTATAATGGACAGCTGGATCTTATCGTGGATACCATGGGTAATTTACTCTCTACGCTACCTTCTTGACCAATAAATTGTGAAGTGCAAAATCAGGGGTTACCACTACACCTTTTTAGTACATCTGTTAGTTGATTCTAATCATCTCAGACCGACATGTGCTCATCTCTGTGGTTAACGCATGGATCTGTACTCGTTCTCCCAGGTCAGGAACAGTGGGTGAAGCAGCTGAAGTGGGAAGGGATTTCTAGTTTTAACAAACTTAAGTGGACTCCCCTGGATGATCCTACTTCCCAGGGCACTACTGGAGCTTTCTACAAGACTTACAAGAACTTTGCCTTCTACTGGATCCTCAAAGCTGGTCATATGGTAAGGGCTCACTAGAAAGATGCATTTAGTAAAACATTGGCTACATTGACACAACACGCCCAATTTTTCACACTTATTTTAAATGCTAATTTCACACTGGTGAGTGAAACATACCAACGCCATAGATATTTAGCTTGTTTCCTGTGGTATGTTGATTATTTATACAACCCCAATTCCAAAAATGTTGGGGCACTGCGTAAAATATAAATAAAAATGCAATGCAATGATGTGCAGATCTCAAAGTAATTTTAAGCACAAAATAACATAGAAGACATATTAAATGTTGAAAGTGAGTCATTTTACTAGTTCATTAAAAGTACTAGTTCATTTTGAATTTGATGGCAGCAACACATCTCAAAAGTTATTGTCTTGCTGAATTAGGCAAGGCCTTCCCTGAAAAAGACATCATCTAGAGGGAAGCATATGTTGGTCTAAAACCTGTATATACCTTTCAGCATTGATGACGCCTTTCTGGATGTGCAAGTTGCCAGTACCAAAGGCACTAATGCATCCCCATACCATCAGAGATGCAGGCTTTTAAACTGAGTGCAGATAATAAGCTGGATGGTCCCTCTCTTCTGTAGTCCGGAGGAAGCAGCATCCATTAACTCCAAAAAGAACTTCAAATTTGTATTGGTCTGACCACAGAACAGTTTTAAACTTTGCCTCAGTTAATTTTAAATGAGGTTTGTCCCAGAGAAGACTGCGGCATTTTTGGATCATGTTCACATATGGCTTCTTCTTTGCATGACAGAGCTTTAACCCGCGTTTGTGGATGGCACGGACAGCTGTATTCACTGACAGTGATTGCTGGAAGTGTTCCTGAGCCCATGCATTGATTTTTATGACAAAATCAAGTCTGCTGTGGCCCTTGTGCACAGAGTCGTCTTCAGATTCTCTGAATCTTTTGATGATATTTTGTACTGTAGATGATGGAATATTCAAAGTCTTTGCCATTTTACCTTGAGGGATCTTTGGCTGCTCCCTCGTGTTTTTCCTAAGGGGTCAACACAGTAGATTATTCCACATCTGTAATTTGGCAGATGTTTTATGCCAGATGCCCTTCCTGATGCAACCCCTCTGTGGCGAGAGGGGCTTTGGTCCTCACCTGAAAGACACTATTCTGAATTCGCTCCACAATTTGTAGGCGTGGTTTTTCTTGCTGAACTGAGTTCTCCCTGAGTCTCTCTTTTTATACACAATCACATTAATGGCCTGTTGCCAATGAACGTCACTAGTTGCAACATGTTCCTCCGGCTGTTTCTTCTTAGCCCATACTGTTTCAGCCGTTTGTGGTCCTTGTCCCAACTTTTCGAGACTTGTTGCTGCCATCAAATTCAAGATGAGCTCGTGTTTTTCATGAAACAGTAAAATGTCTGACTTTTAAAATTTATGTTTTCTATGTTCTTTTGTGCTTGACATATAGGTTTGAGATTTGCACATCACTGTATTGTGTTTTATTTATATTTAATGCAGCCCTTTTCCAACCTTTTGGAACTGGGATTGTATATTCAAAAGTAGGCCTTGCTGAATTGGTGGTATGGGTTTTCCCGCAGCTACAGAAAGTAAAGAGAAACACTTTTTTTGAGTAGTGTATAGGACCCGCTGGTTTCAGTTTTGTACTCTCTTTTCCGTCGTAAAGGGAGCTTTGGTCCCTCACGGTTTGAAGCCATTTCATTGAATTTCCTGCAGATAGCAATGAAATATCAGACTGTCTTGAGCAAGAGGAAACAAGGGTGACTTACACCCAATGACTGTACACTGAATGTCATTGCTCTGACAATTAATTTAAATGTTTGCTGCATGTTTCTCCAACTGTTTCTTTTTTGTACCACTTATGTTTTCAGCCTTTTTGTTGCCCTTGTCCCAACTTTTTTTTTTTTTTTTTTTTTTTTATCCTTTTTTTTTTTCTTTTTTTTTTTTTTCTCCTTTCTTTTTTCATT
>VUQH01014834.1:6674-37152 GCA_015106775.1 Etroplus canarensis
CTGAGGGTGGAGCACCAACAGCACCAGGAGCAGATTTCCAAGATCAAGTGGGATTGTGAGAGGGACATCCGCAGACTGGTATAAACATTCACTGCAGCTAACTATAATAAACACTTGAAACACATTTTAAATGTAATGTTCAACATATGAAAAATAAGCTTGTTATATTTAACACATTTGTGAGTCCCCCAGGGTCCAAGTGACATCAGACAAAGAGCACAGGCGTCTAAATGCTTGCCAATTTAAAAAAAAAATTTTGACCATGCTTTTATCACCATGATTTATCTGTGTAGACACAACACTACAATACAACAACTATGTATGTATGTATGCTCGGGCAGACTTTAAAGATATTTAACAGAAATTACTCCCGTGTCCAGAGTGGGAGCAGCTTTCTGTGTCCACATCTACAACAGCATATTATCCACCCTTTAGTGGAAGAGGGATGGAACACAGTGGAGGATATTTTTGTCCATTTACACAAGGTGCAATTGTATTCCATGTGACTTATCTGAGAGCAACAAAGGAGCAGGGAAACCAGCATACTGAATAGCAATGATGACTTTTTCTATATAGTTTACAAGTTAATGTCAGGTTTGTGGAGTGAAGTGGACCCAAAATGCAGACTTGAAAACTGAAGTGGTGAGAACTCAAAGTGAGCTTTTTAATAAAAAGCTGATCAAAGTCCAAACTAAGAACAGCCCAAGGATGCAAACTGAACAAGAACATAGAGCAAGGTGGAACCAAAACTTAACTTACCTTGACGAGGACTTGACTTGGCTTGGCACGATTTAGAAAACTCCAAAACATGGCAAACAACACGACAAAGAGCAGAGGGAAGCAGGCGTGTAAATACACTCAGACGAAGCAAGCAAGAAACAGGAGGGAAAGGAGCACAGGTAGCAATAATCAAGGGCAGGAAGTAAAACAACATAATACAAGAGACAAGTGTGGTTACAAAATAAAGCAGGAAATGTCACGGAGAACATAATCAGGGCAAACTTGACAAAAGACAGGAACACAGCAGAAAACATCTAAAGAACTAAATAACTAAACATAACCTTGCCTATGCAAGGCTCAGCTAAAGTATAATCATAAACAAAGGATGCAATTACAGAACATAAAAACTAAGAATCTCAAAACTTTAAAAGAAGCTCCGAAACACAAAGGCATACAACAACATACAAAGCCAAACTTCAAAAAACACTGGACCATGACAATTAAAGTAGAAATCATCTTTTAGTCCAAATGTTTTTTAATTTGTATTAATAACAACAAGAAAACAATGTATTTATTCCATTCTGTCACCCTCCTGTGTAACTATCTGCAGCCAGGCAAGCAAATCAGCAATACAAGTATAGTGTCTTTTCACAAATAAGCCTTAAAATATTGGGCCAGAAGCCAATATAATAGAATAATTGTGACATTCAGAAAAAAGTGTAACATGTGATTTTGAGAATATTATTTCATTTCTAAAATGAATTTTCAAATGCTTGAAGTGCCTCTCCTCAGGTCTAGTCAGCCAAGTGAGTTTGTGTAACCACAAGGGTAGCGCTTAAACAGCATTTGACCAGTCCTCTTGTACACTTAAGTGTGCACAGATCTGGAACACATTGCCAGCAAAGATAAAACCAATTTTGATTTAAAAAGATTTCGATGCAGAGGAAAAAATCTGCTCACTGAAATGGCTCTTTGGTTGCTCTTACTTTTTGTTCTCAGTAGTCTGTATCTTTTTGTGTAAGTCGCCGTTGTTTCCTTGCTGTACTCTTTGTCTTTAGCTTATCTGGCTAAAGGACCATCTCAGTTACCTTTTACTTAAATGTAAATGCAGCAGTGTTAAATGTATGATCACTGGTATATAAGAAGCTGGAACCTTGGAATATCACAAATAGAGACAGTGCAAAATAAAAACGCCCTCCAACAGAACCAAGTTATGTCCTTTCAACTACTTCTTAAGGGCATCTATATTTCCTTCTCCTGCACCATAGGTGGATGAAATCAAAGCTAAGGACCGCACCATTTTTGCTTTGGAAAAGGAACTGGAATCCACAACGGGTTTTTTACAGAAGCTGCAGCTTCAGAAGGACGCCCTCGACGAACAGTTGTTCCTTGTCAAGGAGGCTGAGTGCGGCCTGGGAAGCCCAAAAAGAGAAATTCCAGGCAGGGCTGGAGATGGTGCAGAGCACTGTGGCAGCCCAGTAAGTAGAGACAACACAAAAAAAGAAGAGGAAGCTAAATAAATTCAAAAATTAATATCAACCTATTAAGTTGAAAGAAACTTTCCTATTGCTTGAACTCTCTTTGTTACTTTTTCCCTTGAATCCAACTGGTTTGGATTGTTTCAAAAGTTTAGCAGTCCTCCTCACCCTATTCAGCTCTGTGTAATAATTTCCTTCTTTAATTCTTAGAACAGTATTGTTTTCTAGAAGCTCTAGTCATTGTAAAATAAAGTCACCACAAGATGGTGATCTTAACTTCAGAAAACAACAGGAATGGGTCCTATTAATGTGAAAACACATGAGATTTTGGATTATTTTTTATTTTTAGTCTGTTGAAAGGGTTGCAGTTTTTTAAGATTGACTTATTTTAATGTAGTCTAATTTGATTTAAGATACTTCTATTGTTGATGTCAGATTAATGAAACATTCCTAATTTCAAGTAACTCTTCAACTGAGATGGTATTGCTGTTCCATCTAATAGCATTACTGGACAAATCTGTAATATTTGCATTGACCAGTAATTACAAAGTTTTCATGTATCATGTACTCTGTGTGCCTGCTTGGTTTTTCTCTGGACACTTTAGCTTCCTTCAGTCCAAAGACTTGCGTGATAGGTTAATTAGTGATTCTCCACTAGAAGTAAATGTGAAGTTGACTGTGGCTTGAAGTGAAAGCCTAGCTTGGGACTGAATTGGTCAAATGATAAAGGATTGTCCTGTGCTTGTTTCAGGACCTGAGGAGAAACCAGAGGCGCATTGCTGAGCTCAACTCAACCATACGCAAATTGGAGGACCGCAACTCACTGCTGGTGGATGAGAGAAGTGAACTAGTATGATCAAATCACTTAATTAGAAATTAAATGACAAAATGAAATCAGTCCGTTTTTATGTTCTTCTTTCTCTCGGAAATCTCCCAGCTGCTGTTTCGTTGTCAATTCTTTGCTGGCTGTTTTTCCTCAGTCCCCATGTAATTTGTTTGTTCTATGGCCTTTTCTTCCCACCAGCTGAAACGAGTTCGAGAGTCGGAGAAGCAGTGCAAGCCCCTGCTGGACAAGAACAAGCTGTTGAGTAAGAGGAATGATGATTTGACCCAAACTATCCAGAAGCTGGAGGAGAAGCTGAAAAGCCTGGCGAAAGAAAACCTTGAGATGGTCTGCACAAAGTATCAGTAGCATGCAGCAGCAGTAGCCTTTATATACAGGCTGCCCGGCAGTTGGATTGTGTGATCTTAGCAATATTTCTCTGTTTGTTGTGTATCTGCAGAAGGAGAGGATAAACTCTCACCCTCCATTGAAGAAGCAAAAGTCTCTGAATGACCTGGACCAAGCCCACGATGACCAGGAAATAGCCTTTCTCAAGCTTCAAGTCTTGGAGCAACAAAGCATGATTGATGAACTGGCAAGAGTATGTTTTTGTCTTTTCTCAAAGGGTGCAAATTTGCATTTAATGTTAGACATCAGCAGATTCTGAAGCTTATTTTCCCAGCATTTTGCAGATAGGGCTGGTAGCATCTCACATTATTAGAGTATTTCATCTCAAGTTTGAGTAAATGATTATTCATTATCCACCGGCTGGCTGGGACCATTCTGTGTGGAGTTTTCTTGTTCTCTGTGTGCCTGTGCGGGCTTCCTGCTACAGTCCAAAGACATGCATGTTAGGTTAATTGGTGTTTCTTAATTCACTGTAGGTGTGAATCTTAACATGAGTGGTTGTCTGTCTCTCTGTGTTAGCTCTGTGATGGATTGGCAACCTGCACTAAACATTAGTCAAACAGTGTAAATACAATGTAACTCTTGGGTTAGTTCAATAAATACCACCACAATCGTGTGCAAGACCGCTGACTTGACTGTTGTTTAGATGATCGTTATTAGTACCCTCCTCAGCATAGTAAGCCAAAAGAGGTCATAGCTGAAAAGGCTGGCTGTTCGCAAAGTGCTGTATCAAAGCAAATTAAGACAGCTGAAAACTTGACAGGAAAGGTAGTGTGGTAGGAAAAGGTGCACAAGCAACAGGGATGACTTCGAGAGGGATGTCAGTTAAAGATTTTTCAAAAACTTGAGAGAGCATCACAAAGAGTGGATTGAGGCAGGTGTTGGCGCATCAAGAACCACCATGCACAGATGTCCTCAGGAAATGGGCTAGAACTGTCGCATTCCTGATATCAAACACTCCTGAACAAGAGAAGCATCTTACAGGACTAAGGAGAAAAAGAACTGGACTGTTGCTCAGTGGTCCAAAGTGCTTTTTCAGATGATGAGATGTGATGACTTGGGTGCCATGTAATCTGCTGGTGGCAGTAGTGGTTGGGCCAGTGTGATTTATCAAGTTCATCCAAAGTCAACACAACCGTCTACCAGGAGGTTGTAGAGCACTTCTTGCTTCCATCTGGTTACAAGCTTTGTGGAGATGCCGATTTCCAGCTGGACCAAAACTACCAGCAGATGGTTTGCTGACCATGTGATTACTGGGCTTGATTGGCAGGCACACCTGAGCTGAAGTCCATAGAAAATTTATGGGGTATTGTCGAGAGAAATATGAGAAACACCCAACCAAAAAATACAGGCGACATCAAAACAGCCTGTGTTTCAATAATGTCTCAGCAGAGCCACATGCTGATCACCTCTATGCCACGCTGCATAGACATAGTGATTCATGGCAGAGAAGCCCAAACCAAGTACTGAGTTTATAGATAAACATGTCAATAGTTGGACATTTTGCTGTTATTTCTCTATTGTAAATCCTTTTCATTGATCTTGGGAAAAAATCTGAAATTTGAGAAACTGGATTTCTGATTTTCCTGAGCTATGAGCTTTAATAATCAAAATTAAAGCAAAATGGGCTTGAAATATTTCATGAATATAGACTATATGAAAGTTTACCTAGGCCCTTTTCTGTTTCAACATGACTATACCCCAGTGCACGCAGCAAGGGCCGTAAATGCATTCTTGAGTTTGGTGTGGAAGAGAGTGACTGGCCCACACACTCCAAAATCTTGTAGAAAGCCTCCCCAGAAGAGTGGAAGCTGTTACAACAGCAAAAAGGACAGATCTACTCCATATTCATTTCTGTGGGTTTAGAATGGGATATGTCATAAAAGCTCTTGTTGGTGTATTGTATGGGTGTCCCAATATGTTTGTCCATGTAGAGGACTAACTGTTTAATTGTCACTAGTGATTTAACTATGTTTTTGTAGCAGATTGCTAGTAGTTGAAGTATATTCATATGTATCATAAGTATTAACGTTTGCTTTTTTAAAAAGTGTTTGTGGAATTTGTTGCCTATTCATTCAAGAGAAACATTCCTACTTTTGAAACCTGTTTATTACTTTGCTGTACCAAAAGTTTCAGAAGTTATCTGGCCATTTTTTGTTTGTGTATGTATAACTAGTGAACAGACAGGCACTTATTGCATTTTTGCTGGTGTGATGACTTTTATGTCTTTTTTGTGTCAAGTAGCTCTGTTGTTATGTAACTTCTTTCACTGTAAAGCAACTGGCAGCTTTCCAAGGCCGTAGTTTTGAAATGGCAGTGTTTTTGGATGGTGCTTTCAGTTGCGTAACATGCAATGTGGCTATAGTGATTATACGGTGAACTCCATCAGAATCTGATTGCTAATGGCACGCATCAGCTGTTTGTTGTTCAGCAAACTGTTTGGATAGTGGTGGTGTTACAGTGTGTCTTCTTTTTCCTCCTTTTGTTTGTTTTCCCAGGATCGAGAAAAACTACTAAGAAAGAAAAGGCATAAAAGAAGTTCAAGGCCAATAAAGGTAGGAAGAATTAAAGAAAGCACTTACATGAGCTGTGTTTACACTTGATTTATGAAGCTATTGCAAGGTAAATCCCAGTTTCCACAGACTATTTTTACTTCACACTAACAGAATACACCCTCACAGTGTCACCCACTCAATATGAAGTCATTCTTATTTTGCATTTCAGAATAAAGCCCTCCAAAATTGCATATTTGAGCTATTTTCTTGTTAATTCAGAAGGTTCTTTGATGTAAATTTCCTGTTTCAACAGACTAATTTCACATTAAACAGCCTCACAGTGCTACCCAAGTAATATCAAGTCAGTCTGAGTTTGGATTTCAAAGTAAAAGCCTTTTGAATTTGCATAAAGTAAGTTACCCTGTGGTTACCCTTAATTTATAAAGCAAAACTCAACATCAAGTCAATCTGATTTGGGATTTCAAAGTAAAAATCCTTTAGACAATTGCATGTTTGAGCTGTGCTTTCAACCTTTTTGATTTTTCAAATAACTTTTCCAACAGAATATATCAAAGAGGCCCTCTGTGGAAATCAACCATTTTTAAACTTTGCCAATTGTGTATATCATTCTCTGGTTAAGAGTGTAAATTTTTGTTAAACAAATCTCTGACTGACTGCTACCTGCAGTACACAGGAGTGATGGCATTGTTTTTCTTTTTTCATCTCATAATAAAAATAAAGCATATTGACTGCTGGATGTTTATCATGAAAGATTGTTTCATTTGGAAACAGTTCAGTATTTTTTTTCTGCAGAGGCCTATCGTGGTTGATACCTACTTTGGGTATGATGAAGAGTCCATGGATTCTGAGACATCCTCGTTGGCTTCATTCCGAATGGACAGAACCCCTGCTACTCCTGATGAAGATCTGGATGAGGTAAGAACTTATATCTATCAATCCACTGAGATAGTTCAACAGTGATCTCATTTATATTCATACCAATAGCCTCCATTCTATTTTAATTGCTTAAACCTCTAATATCAACATCAAATCCAGTCCATCCCCTCAGGGGTGAAATATTAGCTCATCAAATATGTTATCCCCTTAACCTTTGATCTTTTGCCTGTGTGTACCAAACAAGGGTCTTGCAAATGAGGAATCAGAGCTACGTTTCCGTCAGCTGACCAGGGAATATCAGGCCTTACAGCGAGCCTATGCCCTGCTGCAGGAACAGAAAGGAGGCTTACTGGATGCTGAGATTGAAGCCAAGGTACATGCATAAAGAGAAAAGCTATGTCATTTTGATTTTGAATTACTACTCAGATGTCTGGAATTATAAAGTTACAACCCCAAAAATACTTTTGGTTCCACCCATTGACTGCTTGAGGAAGGTAGACTGAAGTCATGGTACGTTAAGGCTTATGTCCATTGGCAGCCTTAATACTGTGGGAATTGAGTTATGCACAATTTAATTATCTCAACCCTGAAGCATTTGTCCAAGCACATGATTTTGAAAACAACTTTATCGTTTATTCTTTTTTATTAGACTGCTGAATAGTAATTCTAAAACCCCAATAATTCCTATTATGTAGATTTTAAAAAAAAATGTAAATAGGGTGAAATTTCTTTCTGCATTGGTGATGAATGTTGATCAGCTGACATGCATCACACAACCCTTCCCAGGAGGTGACTATTGACCACTGTGATCTTTTCATTTTTGTCACCACCTGTACATAAAAGCCATATTCAAGTCAGGCTATTTGGGATGTTTCATTGGCATGCTATATGTGTGAAGGACAGAAACAAAGACTGACATACTGTATGTGCAACTCGAACACTAACAAAATACCACAAAAGCTGGTTGCTGAGCTTCTTGACGGGTGTAGCTGGCACAGTATGTGGCCACATCATGTGGACATCAGATGTACTTGAATTTTACTGGCTGTCTACACTGGTGGGGCCATGTCTCACCCTTAACAAGGACACAAAGAATTCTTTTAGACTTGCATGATTTTATACTTTTTTTTTATTCCTGCACAGAACTGTGGTGGGTTATAAACGCAGTCAAAAAACTTTTGTGTGTACTTCAGACTGGTGGTGCTGAATGCATCTGGTGTTACAGATTCAAACCACAGTCAGGAATGAATCCCAGACAAAAATGAACTACTTTTTAAAACCGTAAGAGAAAGCTTAGTTTTTGCTTGAGAAACAGGAATAGGTTAAGAAGAGAGGTGATAATCAGGAAGCAATAGTGTGGCTTCATGCTAAAATAGAATACTACAGGTGAAATGTTCTAATGGAGAAGTATGGAAAGCATATGATATGGTGCCTACTGAGGAACTGTGGTATTGCATGAGAAAGTCAGAAGTGGCGGAGAAGTATTTAAGGGTGGTGCAGGACATTTATGAGGACAATGAGACAGTGGGGAGATGTGACAGATCGGTTGAAGGTAGGGGCGGGATTACATCAGGAATCGGTTCTGAGCCCCTGCTTGTTGGTAGTGGTGATGGATAGGTTGCCAGCTGAGGTCAGACGGGCATCTCCTTGGACTATGATGTTCGCAGACGACATTGTGAACTGTAGTGAGAGTAGGGAGGAGGTGGAAGAGAGACTGGAGAGGTAGGAGGTATGCACTGGAGAGAAGAAGAATGAAAATCAGTAGAAGCCAGACAGAATATATGTGTGTGAATGAGAGGAAGGCAGGTGGAATGATGAAAATGGTGAATGGCGAAGATGCAAGGAGTAGAGGTAGTGAGGGTACATGAGTAAATACCTGGGATCAACCACACAGAGCAACAGACAGTGCACAAAAAGAAGTGAAGAAGTTTGTGCAGACAGGGTGGAGTGGGTAACGACGAGTGTCAGGGACAGTGGACAAAGGATGTTCCAGGTGGAAGACCACAGAGAAAGGTCGCGTATGTAGTGGAGACGGACATGCTGAGGGTTGGGTAGAGATGAAGGTGGGTGTTATGCTGTAGGGACCTCTAAAGGGGGCAGCTGAAAAAAGAAGCAGCAGCAGCTTGATAAAATAGGGCCTTCCAGCTAATGGCTGTCTGTTTTGCTCATGGTTCAGGCTCACGAACAACTCCAGGCAGACGTTCTCAGGTATAAAGCCAAAATAGAGGACTTGGAGAAGGAACTAACCCTGAAAGGACAGGTAGGATGCACAAGCACATGTATGAATGAAACCACTTGATGGACAAAACAATATGAACACTTTACAGTATAATGCAGCCCAGTAGTTTAAATAATACACTTGTATTATAGAGGACCTCTTAATGTAATTTGTGTGTGCGCGCGTGTGTGTGCCATTTAGGCTTCTGGGTGAAGGTTGTTCATTAATAAAGCCTGTAAGAGGACTGTCAAGTTTACTCTAAAGTGATTGGCCAAGCAATCTTTAAATAACTTGCATCCATTTGAGGGGAAAAATATGTGACGACAATAATAAAATGAACTGGAAGAAAACAAAACAATGTTTTAGGTTTTGGGCTCTACTCTCATCAATCAATGTAGCAAGTTGTTTCACTGCAGTGCCACTGCTAAATTATATATTTGTCTGTTAAATGTGGTAAATGGTGTGTACTTTCTCACCTGTCAGGACTCCAAATGGGTTGAAGAGAAGCAGCTGTTCCTACGAAGGAATCAGGAGTTGTTAGAAAAGGTTGGACTCAACTTTGTTTTCTAATAATCAGCTTCTAAAGCTGTGGATGTTTTGAGTGTGCTGGTAACTATTTCGTATTCAAAAATGTATTTGCTGCTTTTCTCTTTCTCAAATATGAAATCCAATTAGAAATATTAACAGCTTCTACCTAATGACATACTCATTCTGATTCTTTGCGGTGTCCAGGTGGAGAAGATGGAGTCAGAGTGCAGTCGGCTGCAGCAGGAGCTTCAAGACTCCAAAGACCAAAATGAACTGTTAGAGTTTAGGATACTGGAGCTAGAGGTTAGTCACGAAGTGTTTTCTACTAAGCAAGGTTTTTCTGTGAGATCAGTCTAAAAATGTGAGTTTCAAATGAAAGTTCCTTTGAATGCTTGGACCTAATAAATCAGAATCCAAATACTTTATTAATCCCCAGGCAAACCCAATATTCTTCCAGATCCAGCAGTGTGAGCCTAAGTCATTTTATGTGCTTTTAATGAATTCTAGTGAAACATTTTAGTTTCCTGAGAGCACAACTTTAATTTGGATCCTGTGAAATTTCAAAACCCTGTTGGTATTCTCAAAAGTCCTCTCAGCATACCTAGCAAACATTTCAACACTGAATAACCATCGCCTGGATTTTTTTCTTTTTATCAGTGTCTAGTTGTGGTTATAAAATAGTTCCAAAATGAAAGTTGAACCAATGTCAGAGATTTTCCCTCCACATTCGTTGGAGGTAGTTTTTGAACATTCTCTTGATGTTGTTCTTAGACTTTTGTGTTCAGAAATTGTTTTCTGCTTCCTCTAAATCCTTTAGAATAAAGTCAGATAAAGTGTTCTTCATAGAATGAAGAGGGGAATAAAAAACAAAGCTTCTCCCTGTGGGTGATTTGAACTTATGACTTTCTGGTCTGAAGGCCTTTTCTTATCCTGCTGAGTTACATGCTTTCACACTTGAACTGTGGTCTCCTTGGGGTTATAATGCTGACATCGGGGACAGCGAGGCAATGATTCAAAGAATCTGATGCGTTAAGTTCGCCATGCAACAAATGAGACAGAATTTAGATGTGCATATCTATGGATCTAAAGTGTTTATTTTTTTTTAAAAACAGGCTATGATAAGAGTTTTCTGTATACATGGAGAAAGCATTGTGTGGACATGTGTCCACAAACATGCACTAACCAGATTAGATTATTTGCCATTGTTTAAAAAATAAATTCTTTCACTGCAATAATCTGATCAATATTTCCTACTTTGTAAGAGACATTCTGACCCGACCTCCATGGAAACGTCAACATCTGTCTGTTTGCAGTTCAGTTTTTGACGCTGTACCACAACTATTTTTGACCCAGGAGATGACATCAGGGCTTCAACCATATTTGCTGGACTTATTCATCACACAAACAATGCTTTTGATGATTAAAAATAAATTTCACATTAAGATATGAATCTCTTAGTACCAGCCTAAATGGCTTACACGGCATTGCTTTTGCCTGTTATGTAAAAACTGCGACTAAAGTGAATTAAATCAAAATTAGATAAAATTAGATATTCCTTTGCAAATTGTGGGAATCAGTAGCTACTCTGTTGTGTGACAAAAGCATTCTAAGTTTTGTAAAACTCTGTAGAGTTTAAAAAGCAATGCAAACTAACACATCTTTTATGGTTTACAAAGTAACCCCTGGTTCCGCTGAAGGACTGCAGAGAAGAGTAGAATAATTGTTTTAAAGGGTAAATGCCTCGTTTTACGCAGCAGCCCCAACACACTCTGATGTTCCAGCTTGATAGCCAGCTGACAGCAGCCCTCTGTGTTGCGGTTGTGCTTCAGTGCAGATGTTGACCCCAGCTTGGGGAGGCTTTAACTGCCACCTAGTGACCACTGAGGAGAAGTTATTGCTCAGCACAGTCACCTAATTTCACCTCTCAACATCACAGTGATTTAACCTAAATTTAAACTGAAACACATTTGCACTGTTGTCAGGTGTGTCACATGCTTAGTCAGATGACAGCAGCTGGAATGAACACAGAATTTTCATGGCAGACCAAAGAGAGCACAGCTTACTGGAATTCAAGCAAAAAAAAATAAATCAAGAGAGTGTATATCTCAGCCAAGGCTGAACAATCCTCAGTATTTTTTTTTTGGTTTCCTAAGGTTCTGTATTTATTTTTGATATATTTGACATTCTTTGACAGTGAAAACCTCTTAAGAACTAATTCAAGAAAAATAAAAACCTGTTATGGCAGATCTCTTGTGAATCAATGCTGTTTTGCTATATTAATTAAACTCTACTGAATCTTCATTGTCTCAGCAACCAGCTAGTATTGGTTACAAGTTACTTTTAAATAGCTTCATACACTATAGACTAAAGAATTTTGCCACCCACACAGTACACCTTCAGGATCTTTTATGACATCCTATTCTAAATCCCTAGGTTATTGATATGGAGTTGACTCCCCTTTGCTGCTCTAACAGCTTTTTACAAGAGTCTGGAGTGTATCTGTCTAAATTTTTTCCCATTCACCTAGAACAGCATTTGTGAGATCGTACACTGATGTTGGATCAGAGTGCCTGGTTCACCCTCTGTTCTAGTTCAATCCCAAAGATGTTTCATGGGATTGAGGTCAGGGCTTTGTGTGGGTCAGTCAAGTTCCTCCACAACAAACTCATCCAGCCATGCCTTTATGGACCTTTCTTTATGCACTGGGTCATAGTCATGATGGAACAGAGTAGGGCAGGCAGTCAAGCAGGTAATGTTCTCCTGGCAAAACCAGACTCATCCATCAGACTGCATAATAGAGCATGAGTCGGTACTCCACAGAACATGTTCCTACTGTTCCAGAGTCCAGTAGTGGCATGATTTACACCCTTCCACCCAACACTTGGCTATGTAAGGTTTTCATGCAGCTGCTTGGCCATGGAAACCCATTCCACGATGAACCTGGCACACAGTTTTTGGGTTAATGTTGATGCCAGAGGGAGTTTGAAACTGCAGTTATTGAGTCAGCTGAGCATTCACAACTTTTATGCGCTATGCACCTCAGACTGAATGACTGAATGAAACATCTGAATTCAGTGATTAAGAGGTGTGGCCAAATACTTTTGTTCATGAAGTGTATGTATGCACACCTCAGTTTTGCATAATTTGAATTCCAGGATGCGGAAGGATACCTGGATTCAGATCAGTTTGGGAAATTTTCTTCAGACTGTCAAGACAATATCTGCAATTTTAAAAAAAAATTTTCTTCATGGTGTGTATTTGTTGAGATATGATGCATAAATGTCAAATGTTGCCCTACCTCTCAATGTAAAAGAATCCTTCCAAAGAAATTGTGGATGCAGATCCGTTTGCAGATCGACTCCAAAAGTTTATCATTTAAGTCCCACCGCCAGTAAAAAATTTCACACCAGTCTAACTTTCTATGTAATGCTGCTAACAAACAAACCAAACCAAACCAAACTCATACCCCTCTTGGCAGAGATAATAAAAATGTCTAAAAAAAAGAAGTATTTC
Source organism: Etroplus canarensis (assembly GCA_015106775.1). NCBI lineage: Eukaryota > Metazoa > Chordata > Actinopteri > Cichliformes > Cichlidae > Etroplus > Etroplus canarensis. The sequence continues at coordinate 19,755 of VUQH01014834.1, forward strand.
TCTGCCAACTACACCACTGACTGATAGAATCTATAATTAGCATTTAACCTAAGATTGTCACTAATCCTTGTTTTTCTTTCCTAATTAAATATTAATTTTAATGCCTTTATGATAGATTCATATATATTACTGTATACATTAATGCTGTATTATTTCTTAGGGAGCTCATAATCAGCGTTCAACTTGCAAAACATCTTTTGCATAATAAAATCTACCTTTCTGTTTTAGGAGCGTGAGAGAAGGTCCCCTCCATTCAACCATTTGAGAATGCATCCATTCTCAGAGGGAGTCAGCGCACTGCAAATTTACTGTATGAAGGAAGGGGTCAAGGTGCGCAATGAGAACCCACTCTAATGTTTTATCCATAGTTTATCATAAAGTAAAGAAAAAACTGTAAACATTAAAGATAAATACTATTTACATTGTGTGCACCTAATCGGTTTTTATTCTCTTCTCTCTATAGGATGTGTGCATACCAGATCTCATCAAACTGCTCGATATCCTTGGAGACAATGGGGTATAACGCATGAGGAAATTTACATTTCATCATGAAATGCTAAAACAGGTGCATTATTAAGGTTTTGCTTTCTTTTTGTGCAGAACTTAAGGAATGAGGAACAAGTGGCTATTATCCAGGCTAGCACTGTTTTGTCACTAGCAGAAAAGGTAAGGCTGGAAGCTACAGTACATCATGGTTCAACTGATATCAGATTGTTTGGTGCTTTGCTGAGTCATCTTTTTGCTGCTTGTTGCCCTCTAGTGGATTCAACAGATTGAAGGGACAGAGGCAGCACTGCACCAGAAGATGATGGACTTGGAAATAGAAATGGTAGGACACAGCAAGGAGGATACTGTTAATGGATTTTGATTTTTGATATGATTGAATTCAATATTTTATATACATTTCTACAGTTAAAGAACTTGATTTTGCCACACACCCCCACAAATATGCACAATTCTTCAAGTTGTCCTGAAGCCATTAAGCCTATAACTAATATTTCCTCATATGTAGTCTTCATCCTTTGCAAGTCAGATAAACTGCATTTGGGCTCAATTTTAAAAAATGTAGTAATCAGAAAGTGATGTGCCCCTGACAGTAATTTGCAGATGTTTTTCTTTTTTGAAATATCCCCATAATGCTCAAATCCTAGCTGTAAATTATAACAACAACATAACTGATTCTGTTTTTTGTATTCACATTGTGCCCCTAATCAACAATGTGGTGATACGCACTTAAAGTGCTGATTTATTCACAGTTCCATACCCCATAGTTTACGCCTTAGCAGGTGATGAAAATTTACTGTCATGTTACATTTCAGCTACAAAAAAAAGAAACGTTTAACCTCTTTCCCCTCTAATCACTGTCCCTAATGTCTCAATGTGTACAGGAGATGTTTTGTAAGCAGAAAGGATATCTCGAAGAGGAGTTGGACTATAGAAAACAGGCCCTGGACCAGGCCTATATGGTGGGTGTGTTTTTTGTCTCATGTATACATGGGGCTGAATGTGCTCAGCTTTACTGTGGGAACACAATAGCTTGTCTTATTTGGAGACTAATATTCAGTCCACAAGGTGATAGATGCAGGATTTTTAGTTCCTCTGGCCATGGGACTAATGAGCTAAGGCATCTGTCCATCCACAATTCAAAGGGATCGCTACGCCTCCTAGAGTATTAATCAGACTTTAGTTTGCACACAATACTGTAATCACTGAATGGATCTTCAGCCAAATTGTGCTCAAGGTCAAGATCAAGATGATATTTATTGTTTAATGGGCGCTTTTATATTTTTATAAGAATCACTGCTCCTCCCAGCATATTGGCAAGATTTTAGTGAAACTTGCACATAATGATCACTTAATGGATTTTCACCCAAATTGTGCTCAAGGACAAGGTCATATTTGTTGTTTTAATGGCACTTTTCCATTTTCACAAGAATCACTGCTCCTGAAAGTATTGGTCTGGATTCTAATGTTCATAACAGTAGTGTTCACGTGTGCCCCTCTGCCACATCTTTATATGCCATCATTTCTTTTGTTTACAGCATAATAATAGATTTTAACTCTCATTAGTTTGTGGAATACAGCCAACCAGTGACAAGGAAACGTATCTCCTCAATCAGTTAGGTTAACAACTGTTGTTGGTTAGCTGTGCGATCATTTGAAAATAAGTGAATACATAGTTCGTAAGTGTAAGTAGTAACAACTTTCCATTTTTCTCCTCTTCACAGCAAATCCAGGAGTTGGAAGCAACCTTATACAACGCTCTGCAGCAAGACAAGGTCTTGTATTTTCCCTCATCCATTGCAGTGCAGCTTATTGATAGGAAATCACAATTTTATAGAAACGAAGAAGATGTTGTTTTGTTACGCCTCGCCAATTTAATAAAACATCAGTTCAGTCATCTGATAGTAGGGCGAAGTTTATTAAATTAAGTCAAATGTCAAATTCCTCATCACTAATATCAAAACTCTCGACATGGTTGGTTGTTAGTGTATCAGTGACTGGAGGCTTTGAAATCATGACCATAGATAAAGAAAAGAGGCTTCTACCAAACCTCAAAGAATCATCAAGAAGTCTTATGATTCCATAAAGCCTCAGCTGATGGAAAAACAGTAAAACTGTGGATGTAATGAGTCTTAAAACAATCATGGTCCAGTATTCACACTTGATACCTTTCTCCTTTCACCAGGTTATAAAGTACGGTGAGCCACTGGATGAGCTTCAGAGGGACGAGCTGCGGACGGCGGTGGAGAAGCTGAGGAGGCAGATGCTGAGGAAAAGTCGAGAGTACGACTGCCAGATCCTCCAGGAGAGGATGGAGCTGCTGCACCAGGCCCATCAGGTCTGTCACTGTCTGTACCTGTGATGAATGTGGCTGCGTGATGATATAGTAGATTTGTGTGAAAGCAGATTTGTAGATTAGATGGATTGAAGTGGTCCTACTTTTTTCTTTTTGAATAATTACAGAGAATTCGTGACCTTGAAGACAAGACAGAAATCCAGAGGAGGCAGATTAAAGATCTGGAGGAAAAGGTAGGCTGTGTTTGACGTTGTTCTGTAAAACTACTTGAATGCATAAATTAGTCTTGACATAAAACTCACACAGAAATGCTATCTGAATTTTAGAAGAAATGGGAAATAGGAAAACAATCTCAGAAATAATTCGTAAGTCATTATTTACAAGGATCCACTCCCCCTGTACAGTGAACCTCTGCTCTCTGTCCCTGCTGTCACTAACATATCTCAAGTGTTCCTCTAATTCTCTTCTTCTCTCCCCTTGTCCCTTCTTCATCTGTCTTTCTTCCTACAGTTTCTGTTTCTGTTCTTGTTCTTTTCTCTTGCCTTTATCCTTTGGCCTTGAAGTCTTTGGCGTGTCCTGTAGCAGAGGTGAGTCCTATGGGCTTCTGAGTGGAAAGTTCAAACCACCGCCATCTCTCTCTTCTAGACCTCGGTTAAATATTTTATTGTTAAAGCAGAGCCTACATAGCAAGTACCTCTGGCTTTGTGCAGAAGCCAAAGTGAAAACTGGGAATACTCAGGTTACACGGCCAGAATTGGCTTTGATAATCATTCAGTCAAGACAGTTAAACTCTCTTGAAAACAAGGACGTCTAAACTTCAAAATAAGGGCAGGAAACGTGTATTCTTTTTTAAGTCATTTCTAAAGTAATCTAATTTGTTTTTCACTCTTAATGAAAGCAAAGAAACATGAAGTGATGCTGTACTCAGAAGACTGAAAATTAGACAGTCAGTGCAAAATCATCCATCCTTATGCTATAATACTTCTTCTGGCTTGTACTTAAACCACACGGCATTTGCTCTGCAGTGTTTTTAGAAAGATGACCATAAACCTTAAAATAAAAGCCTCAAGCAAATTTAAAATCTGACCACTGGGTGGCTCTGTGGCTTTGAGAAATGAAAAAGATTTGACCCTGGTCTGCACACTCTCTCACCTTTCCTTCATTTGTTTCTTCTCTTTGTGCTCACGTTGACATCTCACCTGTGTATTTATTTGAAAGCTTAGCATTTTTTCCATGTTACATCATTTTTACTTATTGTCTGGGTAGCAGATACCTCAAAAGCAGCATCATCAGCATCCACATCTTTCCCTCTGTTATGCATTTGTTCATTGTCGCCTCTTTGGTTTTAAATCATTGTTTCTACCTGTGTTGCAAACTGTCCTCAGAGTTTGTGAATTCCTCTAGAGGAGGTTTTTTTTGCTCCCAGCAGTTCCTGTTTTTATAGATTGCATAGCCACTTAAAGGTCAACGCAACAAGCAACTAACAAAGTAAAATTCATGTGTTTGTCCACCTGAAGAACACGAGTCTAGTATTCACTCAGCTTTCAACTCTGGTTTGGTCTCCGCTAACTCTTCAGAAAAATGCAGTTTCGCTGCTGTCTCAGCATGTCTGCCCAGCTGTTTGCGCATGGCAGGTAGAGTAAATTGCAACAGTATACCCTCAGTGGCCACTTTATTAGGCACACCTTGCTAGTACTGACTTGGACACCCTTTTGCTTTCAGAACTTCCTTAATTCTTCATGGCGTACATTCAACAAGATGCTGGAAACATTCCTCAGAGACTTTGATCCATATTATCATGATAGCATCTCGTAGTTGCTGCAGATTTTGTTGGATGCACATCTGTCACATTCTAACACAAAGGTGCTCTATTGGATTGAGATTGGTGATTGTGGAGGTTATTTTAACTTTGTGATGTTGCATTATCCTGTTGGAAGCAGCCTTCAGAAGTAAATGGACTGCTGCTTATGTAACTGAGCACTCAAAGCACTTTTTACTACAAGCCTCATTCACCCATTCACACAAACATTCATACAGCGTTTTATTCTGTGCCTTTAAGCACATTAACTATCGCACACATTCACACTCCGATGGATTCATCGGGAGCAATTTGAGGTTCAGTTAGTTGCCCAAGGACACTTCGGCATGTAGGCTAAAGAAGCCAGGGATTGAACCATTAACCTTTCAGTTGAAAGACAACCCGCTCTGTCTCCTGAGCCACAGCCGCCCCCAAGTGAATAATAAAGGTATAGGCATTGTCAGCAACAATACTCTGGTAGACTGTGGTGTTGAAAGTGATACTAAGGGGCCCATAGTGTGTCAAGAACATATCTCTACACTATTACACCACCACAGGTCTGACCTGTTGATACAAGGCAGGATGGATCCACGCTTTTATGCTGTTCATGCCAAATTCTGACCCTACGATCCAATACCACAGCAGACATCAAGATGCATCAGAGATTCACTAATCTTCTGTTGTCCAACTTTGGTGAGCCTGTGTGAACTGTAGCCTCAGTTTCCTGTTCTTAGCTGACAGAAGTGGCACCTGGCATGGTCTCCTGCTGCTGTAGCCCATCTGCTTCAAGGTTCGATGTGTTATGCATTCAGAGATGCTTTTCTCCATACCTTGGTTGTAATGGGCAGTTATTTCAGTTACTGTTGCCTTCCTATCAGCTTGAAGCAGCCTGGCCATTCTCCTCTCACCTGGCATCAACAAGACATTTTCACCTGTTAAACTGCCATTCACCGGATATTTTCTCTTTTCCAGACCATTGCCTGTAAACCAAGATGGTTGTGTGGGAAGATCTCAGTAGATCGGCAATTTTCTGACATACTCAGACCTGCCAATCTTTCACCAACAACCATGCCATGTTCAGAGCCACTTAAATCACCTTTCTTCCCCCAGTCTGATGTTCAGTCTGAACCTCAGCGGGTCCTGTTGGCTGTGCGTGTATGCCTGAATGCACTGAGTTGCTGCCATGCGATTGACTGACTAGATATTTACATTCACAAACAGTTGAACAGGTACCTAATGAAGTGGCCAGTGAGTGTAGTTGCAGACTGTATTTGTAAAATTCTGATATGCTTAGAAGACACTGCTAGGTCAGGATATCTATTGGAGATGGGGGCGGGGGTTAAAGCTGAGTGAAAAAAGAGATGAAAAAACTGATTTTGATTGAGCATACTAAATTAAACAAATGCTGTATTTGCTATCTTTCTTTTTTTGACAATCAGCTGTTTTTTCTGTTCTAATTCTTCATTACTTCTGTCTTTCTTTTTCTCTCAGGTGGTATGTCAGCTTGGAGATCTTGCTTGTGACCGCAGTGGTATTTATTTTTTGGACAAGTGTGAAACAGTGTGTGTAGCAGTGGCTGCTGTCTGTATAGCTGGGTGTAATGTGTGTTGGCCTGTTCACACTTCAGATTCTTTATTTTATTTATTCTTTTTAACCCGGGTGAGGTTTTCTCATCCTGCTACCCAGGATGAAATTTTCAGAGGTGCATTCGATTTTAGATATTTCTCCAAACAGCTGAGAGTACTGTAACAGGACGCAAAAATGGCAGACAATTGGAAAAACAGCCACAGTGCATCCACACACATACGTAGTTTTTAGACGCACATGCATTTACAGATATATGCAGATGCAAACACACACATGCACAATTTAAAAACCAAAGCCCGGGGAATGTTCTCTCTGCCATGCAGGGTAATAATAAGTCACTGACCAACATTTAGCCCCAGTGGGAAAATAAACAGACAGAAAACTCATAAACAACAAGGAAAACAAACCACCAGACCGCAGCCGTTCTTCTTTTCCCCCTTTTTTTTTTTGGCGTCTAAACCTGAAAGGAAGTTCTTCTTGAATGCAGCCACTCGGCAAACAGAAGCGAGCCAACTCAGGGCCTACGAGTGCAGAGGCCGCACGAACAGCGCTGGTCTCAGGTCAGATTATAACAAAGAACACTCGGGACGTGGTTTCTCGCCGACCGCCCTGCCATCGCTGTTTGGAGAATGGTGCTTACACAGACTGCTTGCACTCCCCAGAGGTTACATCTGGAAAAAGACAGAACTGCACTGCAGAAAATAGTGTGTACAGACACTAACGGGTGATACAGGACACTCAGGTTGACATGTCTTCACTGGACGCAGATAAGAGACTTGAGTGAAGAGAGATGAAAATAGATTTTGGGAGGAATGACTCTCTTTGATCTAACTCCACTCAGCCAGGATCTCTACTGGAAAACCTATGGATTGTCAAACTGCTTCTTAATTTTTTTCTCAAAAGCCAGCAGACTGTAAAAGCTTTACTCTCTGGTTATCATTTTTTCCTCCTTTTCTTTTTACAGCTCCTGCCACTCAGATCCCAAGAATTCCACTGAGAAAACATCCTTATTCTGTACTGTAATATATACATTGTTAATATGTACATGTGTCTGAATAATTTCATGTAGTCTCCCCTTTCTTTGTGAATAGTGGAAATTTTCTTTTACTTTCTGAAGCAGCTTGAACAGTTGATGTACTTGGCAGTTTATAAATGACTTGACGGGGGTATAAATTGCTGTGTTTTATTGTGGTGATGGCTGCGAAGATGAACATTTGTTTCCTTGAAAAGTATAACTGAAAAATAATTTTAATATGAATGTGGAATAATATAAATATTTTCCTCCCCTTTCCTTTTCCCATCTTTTATCATATACGGTGTATTGGATTTATTGTTCCGCTGTGTAGGTGTTGCTCTGGTTGGCCAGCAAGGGGTGCTGCTGTCACCTGTGCAACTTTCTAGTTTGCCCTTTAAAGAAACACAACCTTTTACCAAACTTGTAAATATTTTCAGACTGGTTTGCAAAGTATCCTAATCCACTCTGGCTGAAAATGAGATGTGAAAATTCTCTTGTATGCATTCGCTGGACAAAAAGAAATCCCACCAGTTGAATTTTATATCAATGAAAGATGAGTAAGATCAAATAACACGGCAACATTGACCACTCCTCTGCCTAAAAACACTGCAGGTCTCCTCTTTTTTTACTAATCAAAATCACCTTTGATACTAATGACCCTCTTTTGCTAAACTCTGCTGGCCACTAAGACACCCACTTTCCCAAAATGAAACAGGAGAAAGTGACTGCAACGCTACACCTGCTCCACTTCTTTCCTGAGCAGCTGACTCTGCCCAGTCCCTAAAATATTTACTACTCAACTCTGCTTGTTCCCCTTTGCACCCAACCTAGTGTATCTGCCATCACATCACCCCGTGGCTCCATTGTCAGGCCCAGGGTACCGTCTCCATGGGATGTCATTACATAGCAGACAGTAACTACAAACCCACTACATTCACTTTAACTAATCGAGGGGAATGACTGAGACTATTGTGCAAACTCAACAGCGGTTGCCTTAAATGCACTTTCCCCCTTTTTCTGCTTGTGTGTTCATTTTGAATCTTTCTCCTCGTTTCCAGGCTATTTATGTATGCTACAAATATACATTACCACAATGTAATGTGTTACATTACATGTGATGTATATGTATTTTTTTATTTCACAGAGATTTTTTTAATCTTTCTCCTGTCTGTCTTCCGATGAGAATATATAATCCGTCCTAATTTCATTTAGATTATTTGATAAACAGAAAAAGAGTAATGCTGTAAAAAATAAAAAAAAAATATGGCCTATGACGTGGAAGATTAATTTGTCTTTTTTCCACATATTCATTGAAGCCACTGGTGAAGGTTGCGTGTTAAATGTGAGCAAGTTAGCCTTTTAAACTTTAACCTTCAGTATCTTAGTCCAACTTCATTCCATTTAACATTAAAAGTAAAAGAGTCAACCCTCATGTCTTTATATTTTGCTTTGAAGGAGCCTGATTTTCTTGTCATTTTTAAAGTGGTCTTAAGCAATATTTCTCCAGGCTTTCTGAAGGTCATTTAAAGTGTTTCTTTGGACATCGGCTACTTTTTCACTCACTTTCAGCCCAGTCCTTGTCCCCGTACCATTTACAGGGGAATATTTTTGTTTGTTTAGCCACTTAACACTGATTTAGGAATCATTCAAGCATAAAAAAGGCATCTAGCATGAACCAGTGTTGTGTCAACACATGACAACTTAGCAAAGGACCAAACTTAATTTGTATCTTGAGGCACTTTGTTACGAGCAGCCTGTTGCAAAAATACAACATTTGTTCCCATTTCTGTAGTTGACTCTATGAAAAATGTTGACAATAGCAAAGTTTGACAGGCATAAAATAGCATTTTTTCACCAGTGAGGTGATTCCCAAAGAGCTATTAGCTGAAATCTCTCAAAAATTTTAAGAAAACTGGACAAGTGGAGGACAAAAGAAGGAGGCAGGTTTAAAAAATATTTACAGCATATGAACAGTACCTGGAAGTCATACCCTTAAGAAATAGGACAAAAAAGTCCAGCAAAGACCTGACACTGGACCTGAGAGATGTATCTGACCTTTTAGTTGATCCATCTACTGTTCACCAAAGCCTCATCAGAAATGGTCTCAGTGGAAAGGTGGCTGTTAAGAAGAGTTCTTAAACAGTTAATGCACTTATTTTGTCAAACTCTTTGAATTAAAGCTGAAAGTCTGCTTTTTATTCATATTTTGACCATTTGATTTACAATCCACTGCGGCAGTGTACAGAGGCAAAATGACAGAAAAAAATAGTGTCACTATCCCAAAACTTATGGACCTGACTGTATACTACACCTGATGTTTAGGAGTGGTAGATGCTCTGAGAACATCAGATGTAAAAACACCAGCCACAACTAAAAACCAGTTCTCTATTATAGGGAAGTCAATCTTTACACGTCAGCCAGTGGGAGAAAAAGATGTATTAAATACAATTTGATACTGAAAGATAAATTCCTAATTAAATATTTGAAAACTAAAAGGCATTTACTGAATAACTATGAAAAGATGGTTTTTAATGATACATTTTAGACTGGAAATTTGATGATGATGAATAAAAATAGAAAAAAAAAAGCTAGACCTTTATTTAAAAAACTGTGTTTGAAAACCCTTTCTTCATATTTTAAGCAAATACATAGAAGACATATAGAGGCAAAATTACAACAAAAAAGTGTCACTGTCCTAAAACTTACGGACCTAACTGTGGCTTCTCTAAGTCAGTTCATTTAATATGAACAGGTAAAAATTATTTTTCCAGTAATCTTTTCAAGGCTATTAAACATTTTTCTCACAAAATTTCATTCACCTAATTTTACGAAGCCAGTTTAAGGCTTCTCGTGAGACTCAACACATTTGACATTAAAGGCTTTGGCTTTCCGTTTGCCCGAAAAGTTTTCTAAATAGTGGGCCTTCATCCTCTCGGCTTATTCTGAGCTGTTTGGTACAAAGCATGCTTTAAGCCATTATTGCTTTAAGCATGACTGTTCTTGCCAATCCCGACATGAGCAGAGGTTGAGCCAGGCTTTGTTCTATACACCAGCCCTGCCAAAGGGTCTGTCATCAAAGCACTTCTGTCTGTCCTCCCTTCATCACTTACACAAAGTTTAGTGTACCAACTGACTGAACAACTTCTTTCCATTAATGAATTAAAGGGAAAATAAACATTTAAATGAATAACTAGAATTTTCCCTTGTTGTTTTCCACTGGCCAGTCAAATTGCAGTTGAACCTAACATCTATTCAGACTCATAAGATTTATATGGTAAAGACTCTGAAGACATTTAACAGGCGACACCAAAAGATTATGATGACTAATCCAGTATCCAACTAAATGCAAAATATGGTCACAGTCTCTCCCGTGGTTGCTGGGTAAAGACAGAAGAACTGTCAGAAAACTCTTCTTTTAGATGTAAAATGCCATCATTGCATTATTTTATCCTGTTAAATATGTGTAAAATTTTGCCACAATCAGAATTAGAATACTTTATTAATCCCCAGGAGGTAAATTACTTAATTAAATAGCATATAATCTTCAGTTTAGCATGCTTTGTGAGGTCTCGCTGACTTTGACAGATGGATGGACAGTGGATGGACAGATGATTATGCTTCCAACATAATCCTGGATGACATATTTGTTGAGTGCAAATGAAAACTGCTTCTTTTGCAGAATAAATGCTTTTCCAGCAGAATCCTTTAGTGCTTTTTACATAACTCAGAAGAATGGGCTGTTTGAAAGTCAAACTGAAATCATGAGTCATACCGGATAACGTGAAAACTCCAAAGCTGTGTGTGTTAAAATGCCTGCCTTACTGTAAGGGATACAAGACTGAATTGTGTGACACATCCATCCTTGGAGGCTCTTTAACCTTATTTCAGGAGCAGCTGGTCAGGAGCCAAACATCCCAGGCGGATGCAGCTGCCCTGCCTGGTGTCTCCAGCTGCTTAGCAACATTGACTTCATAGCTCACATTTAGGTGAAACTGGCAACTCAAGTTTTGCTTTCATTTTTTTTACCTACAGTTTTGTGAAAATGAAGACTTATATTTATTCAAATTTAGTGAAATGCATTTGCGTTGTAATGTACAGTATTGAAAAAAAAAAAGCTGGGATGTGCGCTTGTACCTCAGTTTGTCATTCCTTTCCATTTGGCCAATGGGCCAGTAAAAGCTGCATAATGCTAAAGGTTTACTGCTGCTTGTGACTGTGTGCTGCTGTTCTAATAATGACATATCTTTGCCAGAAAAAATAACAATGATATAATAGCCATGTACTACTCAACACTAAAGCATACACAGAAAGTAACATGTAGTAAAGAAGGGTTAATACCTACTTGACGCTATTATTTTTCTTCAGTCATTTGGTGAACCAAATCTGAAACCTACCCAGGGCTTGTAGGACTTTATGCATTTTTGTGCACCATTTGAATTAAGTCCTGGCGACTCATCTGTAGAACTGTGGCCCACTTACCTACTTCTTCAAAGGTCTAAGTTGCCGTAAGGCCTCTTGTGCCAAATCCATGAAAACCACTGGGCGTGAGTTTGCCAAACCCTATCCTATCTGCCATCTTTTCATCATGCCTGAATAAACATGCACTCAAACCAGTGGCAGTATAAAAGCCATTGTCTTACAGGGCTGGTTTTCCTTACATCCGCTTCTAAAACCATGATTGAGTTAGGCTCCTGCTTTGTTCCAGGGCTGCTGTCATTGCTTTAAAAGCCTCATTAATTGAGAGTGTTATGGTGTTAGTGAGCTTCTTGACCTGGTGCCAAATGCAGGGTTGTGCATGAAAATCAAAAGGGATACAACTGTCTTTTCTCTATGATCTTGAGAATTTACTTCAGCAGTGACTGTCAAACAAACAACTGCCTGACTGTTTTGTTTTTAGGGTTTTGCAGCTATGACATCAGTGGCACACTGAAAGCTAGACAGTGTGTGCTGATGGCTTCTCTACCTCCCAGTCAGTCTGCTCTGTCCCAACCACAGGGTACACTTTAAGACAAACATACTTCACATCAGCCTTACAGCTCTGTCCTTGTTCTCTCACATAACATTTCATTTTTGTTAACGCAGCTGAAGTGGTTGGCGATGGCATGTGACTGTGTGGCCAGCCAAAACACAAATTTGGTTCAAGGTTGAAACTCAAAAGAATTCTGTTTTTCATCCCCCCCCTATCAGCATTATTCACTGTCTAAAAAAACAAGTAGCATTCTAGAGGAAACATGCGAGACAGCCCTTCAACACAGAGACTGAGAACACACTGCCATAGAATTACAGAAGAAGGGCATTTTAGCAGACTCTTGGCACCTCCACAAACCTTGATGCTTTAATCATAATCACGTGAGGGGAAATTTCTGCTGGCTTGTCAAGTTACTGCATTAGATGCCAAAAGAGCCATGGGAATTGCGACAGTGATACTCAGCAGAGTAGGTGTGGAAATAGAGCTACTTATCATGTTTTACTTTGCTTTCATACACTGAAAAGAAATATACACTAAGCTATCTATTAAAGGCAGAGTGCTTGATCATATTTTCTTTTTTTCTCTATTACATTTTAACATTCTCAGAGTTTCTTTGTACAGTACTGTGCAAAATCTTTTGCTTCCAAGGAGCCACACTTTCTTTTCATTTTTTAAAGGGATCTTGAGCAGTAGGCTTTCTGAAGGTCTTCCTTGGACATCGGTTGCTTTTTCACTCATTTTCAGTCCAGTCCTTGTACCTGACCATTTTCAGAGTAATGTTTTTGTATGTTAAGCCACTTAACCCTGACGTATGAATCATTCAAACATAAAAAGGCACCTAACACAAGACATGAACCAGTGTTGTGTCTTTATATAACAGACAACTTTGCAAGGAATCTGTTTGAGAATGTGTCTTTGAGCACTTTGCATCCTGTCACAAAAACATAGAATTCATTCCCTTTCTTCAGTTGAATCTGTGAAAAATACCAACGATAACACAGTTTGACAGGTATAAAATAGTATTTTTGCGCCTAAAAAGTTATTAGCTGAAAATCGGCATGTCTCAGCATGGCATGCAATGTGTCCTTAAAAAATTCAAGGAGACTGGTCAAGTGGAGGGCAAAAGAAGGCAGACCTAAAAAAATTGTCTACAGCAGAAGACATATTCTTAAGAAAAAGGAAAAAAAATCCAGCAAAAAGCAGACACAGGACTTGAGAGATGCATCTGGCCCTTCAGCTGATCCATCCACTGTTCACCGAAGCCTCATCAGAAATGGTCTCAGTGGAAGGGTGGCTGTCAAGCATAAATTCTTGTAGAAGGGAAACAGGGAGGAAAAACTGAGGTACGCTAAATTACACAAGAAATGAACTGAAAATCAGTGGCAACAGGTCTGACAAAGTGATTAATCTAAATTTTAAGTTTTGGGTTAAAATTGTCACCAGGATAGTATACAGGAGGTCAGCAGAAAGGTACAATAGTGAGTGTCTGCAGTCATCTGTAAAACACAGTGGAGGCTCTGTCATGTTTGGGGCTGCATTTCAGCCTGTGGTGTGGGGGATCTTGTCAAAACTGATGGAATTATGAATGCAGTATAGTACTGTCAGATTTTGATCCACCATGCAATACCATCTGTAAAGTGTCTGACTGGCAATGGCTTCACCTTTCAGCATGACAGTGATACAAAACACACTGCCAATGCAGTAAAAACCTGCCTGGACAGAAAAACACACACAGTGGAACACTATCAGCCAAGGATTGACCTCTCCAGACTTCAACATTATCGAAGAAGTGTTGGATCATCTTGACAGAGAACAGAACAAAAGGCAGCCAACATCCAAAAGACAGTCTTAGAATTTCCTTCACTACTACAAGAAGTGACAAGAAAAAGCTTGTCTAAGACAGTTCAGATTGTGTTGAAGAATAAAGTTGCTCACACCAAATACTGACTTTCAAGCTCATTAGAATTGTCCAAACTGTTTCCTTATGTACTATATTTCCATTTATGTTTCAATAAAGCATTGCACCTGTTCCATTTTCCTGGCAAAATATAAAGAAATGATATTTGCATGATTATAATCCTTGATGTTTGCATACTACATATCTCTGATAGAAAGTAAAGGGGATTTTCAAGTCTGCACACCCCTGCAGCCAGACTTTTTTGTCCATTTGATTTTCTCCAAAGTGGAACCCTTTGGCTATATTCTATTATCTGTTTATAGAGATGAGATATAACATATACAAACAGTTGCTACCCTGGTAGCAGCTCAAACAAATGAACATCCAAATATATTTTTCTCTAATTTTCATTTCCCGGCTTGGTAGTCATTTGAGTTTTATTTCTGCCACCGTGTCATTACTCGGTTTCTTTACGAGGAGCTACTGGAAATATTGAATTGCTAATGTGACTGCCCTGCCCCATGAAGTGGCTCTTTGCCTGAGAAACAGCCAGGGCTTTATTTTCACTGATGACAACCTGTTAGATGAGACCTGAGGGTGTGGCTTGTTTCACTTTACTGTAGCCCACAGTGTGACTGACCTTGAAAGTCTTTCTCGTGTTTGTGGAGTCTGAGCTCTTGGTTCAACCCTACACCCACCCACACACACACACACACACACACACACACACGCACACAGACAGAGAGAGCTTAGGCAGCTGGGTGTCATTTCTAATCCACTTGATGAAAGTTTTCGCCAGTCCTTTCACCTCACTGTGAACCCAAAGTCATCCGCATATTATATAGTATCAAATAAAAAAATCTTCCTGTGCTATTATACTCTTATTATACCAGTCCAGACTGGGAGGTTTTACATTAGTTACATATTTATCTAAATGCTGTAATGACTTAAGGACACCAGTGTGCCTACGTGACCCCACTGAAGCTTGTGAAATATGCTGATCTTGAACCGTTGCATAATTTCTTCCCTGTTTATTAAGTGACGGTGTTGACTCCTGTTTCCCTTACTCACCCTGTCTCGACTCAGCAGAACCTGCTGCCTGAAAGCTGCGTGTCTCCCGCGCCGCTGACACGATCCCGTCTCATTTGTGCTGGCCTAAGTAGTCACCCCCGGGGGTGTCGCCGCTGACGGGCCAGTCAAGCGCTCGAAGAAACATCAGCGTCATCCGACTCTGACTTCGTCTGAGACTTGTTTGTGGTGCTGAAAGGACAGCGCCGGAGTGGGCAGATCTTGGACACCTGTGTCACCCGCTGAGCGCGCACCTGTGTCCACTCAAGTAAATCTCAATGCCAGTGCAGCAAATATTAGAAAAGGGAGGGGAAATTATTTTAGGTATTAGACTAATTCTGCATAATGTGTTTACATAAATACAGACAGCTGTCTCTTTAACCAAATATGTTAACATGAAAGGGTGCTCTGATCCCTCGAATGCAGTGTTGATATTTTAAAGCAATAAACTCAGATAAATAAAAGCCTGTCCAATAGTCACAACCCAGTGTGTATAAGCGAAATCTTATACTACCTGCGCATTGGGAAATACTACAGTGCCACCTCTGGCTTTAATTCAACTCCTTCCTGTCTGCCTGTCTGCTCTGGCTCCCTCACACACACACGCACACGCACACAAAGAGATACACACCACCTCAGTACTAGTTCCAGCGTCTTTCTCGGCCACTTGTGCAGGACTCCACCATGGCAGAGCGCAGGAGAAACTGGGAGAAAGCAGAGGACGACCTGCCGGTTTACCTCGCACGGCCCGGCACGGCCGACCAGGTGCCGCGACAGAAACACGGCGGCTTATTTTGCAGCGTCGAGGACGCATTTGAGAGCAAAACCATAGACTTTGATGCCCTGAGCGTCGGGCAGAGGGGATCGCGCACCCCCAGGAGCACCAAACGAGAGACCGGTCCAGACGCGAAGAGCCCGGCGGGCGACAGTAAGAGCTCCGCCGGTGTTGAAAGTCCAGCAGAAAACAGGCAAGACTCTTCTCAGGTGACGATCAGAACCAGCGGTGGTAAAGAAGTGCTGCAGAACCTGGAGGGTGAAAAGGTAAGGAGACTGGAACTTTTTGCGTGACTGGCAGCCGATTGTTTCAGCATGTGTGAATGACAGGAGTGGCTTCCACTGTGTGTCACTGTTTTTCCTGTTGCTACCCTGATTGTTTTCAAATGAAATCATTTTAAAATATTAAGGGAATTGTTCGAGTAAAAAAAAGCAGGTTACTAGACAATATGATTTCAGTCAAACGCTGTTTGACTTAGACATTAAGAAGCAGATTTTATAAGATAGTCACAAAGACCCTGATATGCTGGTATGCTGTGGAAAAAACTGAAATAGCCAGTAATTCAGTTACCTTGTAATTTGTCCACTATTTAAAATATAAAAAAGGCTTAAAGAGCTCAATTATCCACAGGGCTGTTGCCTGAATGTGTCATTGTGCATCATCACTATATAATCAAAGGCGTGACTTCCTTACTTTTCTTATTAAATTTAGCCCATGTATAGCAAAAAAAGAGAGAGAAAATACAAACCCAGCAGAGCATTACTGGAAAGCCTTAAAGCTGGACAAATTTAAACTTCTGCCATCACCACTGGCCTGTTTCACTAAAAACGTAACTTCAGTTTAAGTGAAACCACAGAGCTGATCACTGTGATGCTTAACATTCCAGAAAAAGGTACAAGTGCAACTGGGACAACCGTATGGTCTCACAAACAAGAGAACCTGAAGAGCAAGCAGTGCACACTGTATGCTTCAAAGAGAAGCTTATAGAGAGATAACAGCCCAGTTTCTAGGGAGTGCTGTTGAAATTTGCACAGTTGGACATAATGTTTGTACAGATTAGACAAGATATCCTTTATTTATCACAAAATAGTAATAGTAATAAGCAGTGGGAATTAGTAGTATCATCACAGGGGACCGATATCTAAACAAATACTGTTCATTGTGGCTCAGCGCAGTGAAATTACTCCTTTAATGCTTAAAAATTTTGAAACTTTTGGTACCTTTACTATTGTGCTTAAAGTCCATGGAAACATTTGGAAAACTATATGCCTTTTTACATTTTAGTTTGTTATAACAGGAAATGGTATTTGTATATGTTATGTGTTATTAAAGATGAGATGACTCAATTTTTCAGCACCATGGAGAGATACACACACACACACACACACACACACACACACCCACACACCCACACACACACACACACCCACACACAAACAAAAGCAGGAGATGACATTTTCATTTTCAGCAGCATGGAAAGAGACCAGTG
>VUQH01014838.1:892-17431 GCA_015106775.1 Etroplus canarensis
ACTCCCTCAATGATGAAGATGTACACATCCTGGACAGGGAGGAACGCTGGTTTGAGCGGGGAGTCAAGGAGGCCATATATGTGAAAAGAGAAAGACCGTCTCTGAATCGAGGAGGGGGCCTAAGGGTACATCTTTCGCCGTCTTACAACGCTGTGATTGCAGCCATTCCCCAACTCTTTGTGGATGGTGCTCATGGCCTTTGATTTTTGTGGGCCTTGATCAACGGACCTTGATGTACTGTTTATAAGGTTGGGGAGACCTGCAGTCAGTTGAGACTGAAGAAGTCACTTGGATGAGTGATGAAACGTTTCTCCCACGGAAACTTTACGTCCAGATGAACAGAATCAACTTTGGAAGTATGGCAATGTCTCACTACAACACTCCATGAAGCACATCAAACTACACTCACTGTATTCCCTCTGGTCTTAATCAGCTGACCAAACTCTCCAATATTATTGTCCAAATCCTTGCATCCACCACAAGGATCACTGTAACAGCTCCAGCCCTGAACCCTCATTATTTTCACTGTTGTTTTTCTGGGTAGTAGACCAGTTAGCACGTTTAGCTGACAGATTTGTGTAGCATGACATTTAACAGAAATTTGCCCAAATATCTATCCAAATATCCATATTTATGTGTACAGATTCCACTGTACTGTGGCCTTTGGTACAATGAACTTCCAAAGATAACAAGATGACAGGGCATGATCATTAGCTGTGAGATTGTTTTGCCATCTGTTGTTTAAAAGCTGCACAGTCTTGGTAGTAATGATTTTGGTGTGTTTCAGTCACAAGAAAAATAAATATTAACCTTAAAAGCTTTAAGTATGATTTAAAACATGCAACATGAAATTAGCAGCCCACCTTGGCTATTAGAAAAAGTTAAATATTAAATGTAACCTCACATTTGGCTTGAAAGTCAAATGTAACATACCTGTGCTTTCTTCTTCCAATTAAGAAACACTGCACTAGGTGAAGAATGTGTTAGCGTGATAGAACAAAGCAACCCACTTCATCAAGGTAGAATCTAGTGGGAATCCCTGCCACTTCATCCAGTAAGCCCTTCTGTAGTACTAATATTGACCTGTAAGCTATACTGGCTCCTGCTTTGTGATACTGTAATGCTGTAGATGGCAGTAGCACAGTGAATGATGTGGAGAATACTTTTAAGCAATGATTCCTTCATCCCTCAAGGCCTTCTAAAACTCTTGACCTCGGGAGAGCCCCAAGTGGAACAGTTGTTTGGGATCATATACGATGATTTCAAAGGTAAGAGACCAACACAAACGTACGGTCTGAAAAACAAGACAGGAAATTTGAGCTCATTTAAATTCTTTTGATTTTATTGGGTTAGTGGATTCTAAAGTCTTTCTGTCATTTCACTAAACTGTGGATGGTGTTTTTCATGTAGGAAGCCTGTGGAAGTGTTCTCTCCTCATTCATTTCACTTATTTTCTTTCTATGCATCTGTGACTCATTCTTGGTTGTGTTTATGTGCATGATCAAGGTAAGAATCTGGATTTAATTCATACTGAACCATCAAACAGTTACCTACACTGACACTGTGTTTATTGATTTTAGAAAGGATGCTTATTCTCATATTATACCATTATTCCTTCAACCTCACAGCTTCTTTGATACAGGTTCTTCTCTCCCTGTGTCTGCCTGCAATATAACTGTCTTTTAATGTGAACAATTCACAACTGATAAATACCAATAAAACAGCATCTTGACTCATAATGTTAATTTGTGGAACAATGTCCCATTGCCTCTCCAGTCTGCAGAGTAATTGGCCATTTATATTTAATTAGGCAGTTCTTCCCCCACTGCTAGCATGGTTCCCTCAGTGCTGAGAGAGGCACTTTACCGTGCTCCTCTCGCTGGCTTCCTTTAAACCAGCTCATTAATATTTCAGCTGGTATCATCAACCAAACAATAATAAAATAATAATGTGACGGCTGATTAAACAGCTAAACTCCGACTTTTTAATGTGCATTTAAATGTGTATTTGCATAAACATGCCTGGTAAACACCTCTTTAGAGGACAGTGATGCCTTGCAGCACACTATTGCAGCCAACTTCTAAAGCTTAATAAAAACTTAATAAGGTACCATCTTCAGCCAAGATAATAGTATAGAGATTGTCGAGCAATACCCCTACACTTCTCCTTACACCCCTGTGCACAATGAAGATCCTACAGTAGGTTATATCCAGCTTCTATTTCTCTCTCTCTGGAAAAATTATGCAGAGGTCTTAAAGCAGTCTCCACATTATCATTTTTTTCAGTTTTGGTTTTAGGGTGTGAAATTTGGAACAAGTCTTAATTTATCAAGCGTAAAAGCATAGAGAGTAAAACCGGCAATCAAATCCGCTCAGATAATTCATGAATTACAAAGAGAAAATTTAATTAGGAGTTCTGATTGTGCAGCACTTTATAAAAGGGAATTTAAAACTTTGTAAATGAAAAACCAATGGTGAAAAGAGGAGAGAGTGTTGAGCTATAGGTCCAAAAATACTGCCACAATATTTTTTGTTATATTGAGTGATATTAATAATATACAATAATAATGAACAAGGAAATACATTTTTTTCGGGTGTGTGCACTGAATGTAACCATATCTTTGTTATAAGACAAGTTGAAATGGGGTAACTTTTACCATGAAGTTTAATTTGAAATTTTGGCGTTTATAGCCAGCATTTGTGGTAGGCGCAATGTGCATTAGTGCACATCTATGAGGGCACAATTATTGTTAAACAACATACAATATATGGACAAAAGAGTTGGACCACCTATACATTACACCTACAAGAGGTTTTGTGACATTCCATTGTAAAACCATAGGCATTATTATGCCTATGGTTTTGCAGATATAACAGCTTCCACTCTACAAGATTTTGGAGTGTGTCTGTAGAACTCTTGGCCCATTCATCGCGAACAGCATTTTTGAGGTTGGACGATGTTGGTGTTGGAGAGGGCCTGGCTCACAATCTCTATTCTAGTTCATTCCAAAGGTGTTTGATGGGGTTGAGATCAGATCTCTGTGTGGGCCAGTCAAGTTCTTCCACACCAAATTCATCCAGCTGTGTCTTTATCGACTTTGTTTTGTGCACTGGGGCGCAGTCGTGCTGGAAAAGAAAAGGGCCTTCTCCAAACTGTTCCCACAAATTGGGAAGCATGGAATTGTCTAAAATGTCTTGGTAAGCTGAAACATTCCCTTCACTGAAATTAAAAGGCCAAAATAAAAGAATTCATAACATTATTCATCCTCCACAAAACTTTACAGTTGGTGTAATGCAGTCAGCCAGGTAATATTCTCCTGACATTTGCCAAACCCAGACTTGTCCATGAGACAAGAAGACTAAGTACATAATAGAGAATTGGGATTAGTCACTCAAAAGAAGACATTTTGACTGCTCAAAGTGCAGTGATGGCATGTTTTACATCCCTCCATCCAATGCTTGGCGTTGTACTTGGTGATGTAAGCCTTACATGCAGCTGTTCGGCTATAGAGACCCGTGCTATGAAACTTCCAGTGCACAGGTTCCGTGCTGACGTTAATGTTAGAGAAGGTTTAGATACTATGCACCTCAGCACTCAGCGACCCTGCTCTGTAACATTATGCGGTGCCCCACTTAATGGCTAAGTTGCTGTGGCTACTAAATGCTTTGTAATCACACCACTTACAGTTTGTCATGGAATATATAGGATGGAAAAAAATTTCACCTACTGACTTGTTACAGCATAAGCATTCACATTACCATGCTCAATTTTAGTGAGCTCTTTAAAACAACACGTTTTTTGACAAATGTTTGTAAAAGCAGACTTACATGTCGAGGTGTTCGATTTCATCACACCTGTGGTAATGGCACTGAATGAAACATCTAAATTCAGTGATTGGGAGTTACTTTTGTCCATATGCTTTGCTGCCATCCAGACATTTTTTCAGAGACGATCTTACTTATTTCAGTAAGACAGCACCAAACTAAATTCTGCACATATTCTATAAGCATAGCCCTGTAGGTAAAGCCCAGCTGCTAAACTGGCCTGCCTTCAGTCCAAACCTGTCACGGATTGGAAACATTATAAAGGAAACCCTGTACTGTAGGGCTTCAGCTAAAGACTATACCAATCCTTAGTCCCTAAAACCTTTCAGCATTCTGTTTAAAAACTACCTGATGCAACATAGTGCAGTATAGTATATAGCCCCTATTCAAACTTAATTGAAACACATTGCTGATATAAAATTCAAAATGAACATCATTTTTAAAAATAAAAATGAACAAAGGATTACATTTCTCAGCTTGAATATTTGACTAAATTCTTTACTATTTTCAATTAAATTTGGCAATTTTCCCTCTATTTAATCAGGAAGTAAAAACTCTTGAGATTTACAGTTTCATTTGCAAGAGTGCCCTGGCCTTACATAGGGCACTACATAACCTTGCATATTTTTCAGAGGTGAGAGAAACCAGATTTCCTGGAGAAAAATCCATGCAAGCTCCACGCAGAAAGGCTGTTCCTGGGTTTGAACCCAGAACCTGCTATAAAGCAACTGTGCAAACCACCAGTCCAATTTGGGCAGCTTGGTGGTAGTTTACAAACAGGGAACAGGGTTATACTAATTCAGATCATCATGTCATCCAGCTCTAAAAGAAGGGCAGTTTTCTATCAGCTGAACCAGGGTCAGACCATTTTCACATTGTCAACTGCAGCATGGAAACACCCACTGTATCACTCGCCTCAAACTAACTCCCTTGGTTACTATTCTATAGCTCATAATCTGCTCATTCTGTAACACAATTAAATTCCCAGACACAATTAGAATGCTCGTAGTCACGTAGCTGCACACAAACCCATAGACAAACTTGTGCACACTCTTGCACATAACCAGGATAGTGGAATTCCCATCAGTAATCAGTGTAGCACAGTGAAGCAGACTCAGCAAACCTGTGAGTGTAGTAATGGAGAGGGAGTGGTCTGTCTTTATTGAACCAATATAGAGTGAGAAAGGGAAGCCATAAAACACACATGGCATCATTCCCTTCTTCACTGACATCTAAAAGTGAAACTTTCAGACATTTATTTAGGTGCAAATCATTTATCATTTCCTACTGTCAACCAAAAAAAAACATACGAGAATGTATTACTCTCCTATCTCAGTTTATTCATTTAAACTTTGAGTTTGACATATCTTTTTTTATTACACCACCCAAGAAGATATTTTAAATCTACCGCTTTTCTTTCAGACTGTGAGTGCTACGGCCACTCCAATCGCTGCAGCTACATCGACTACCTGAACATCGTCACGTGCGTCAGCTGCAAGCACAACACCAGGGGCCAGAACTGCGAACAGTGCAGACTGGGATTCTACCGCAACGCCTCTGCTGAACTGGATGATGAGAACATCTGCATTGGTAAGCCTGCTGGGAAATAGTGAGAATATGTGTGTAGTGTGGTGTGTGTGTGTGTGTGATTGACGGTGAAGCAGATAAGAAGATCCATTAGGTCCTTTTAAAAATTCAAGCAACTACTCAGATGATGTGTTTTAAACTAAAATAGCAAACTCTAGGCAATGTGGCAGTGGAATTTTATGCATAAAAAGCAAATTAATTGTTTTCTTCAACTGCAATTCTGAAGCGTTTATAAAACATATTCTGTTGCATTGGCGCTTCACTCCAGCACACAAAATCTACAGAAGACACAATGATTATGGGATTAAAGCGCTGTCAGATTCAAGCTGAGTGTGTTTACATCCATATCAGAAGATGTGAGTGAAGAAATAGCCCTTTTTATACATAGTCCCCAAACTGTAGGGAACATAAAATACTTTTTCTATTCTACAAAATCTTAAAGCTGCTCTAATTGATCAAAAAAACTAACTAAACAAAGGATGACATGGCTGTGTGTGATGAAATATCTGCTTGTTTCAGGGGCTTCTTGCCTTTCAGTCCAGTTTTAAGTAAGTGCAATGATACACTAAAGCGACTGATGTGACCAGCTGAGAAGTTTTTATTGTTTGGTTTTCAAAACTTTTTTGGGGGCTTTTTTCTGCTGTCCTGAAGGTTAGTGGACTACAAAATGAATAAAAGAAGTCCTACACTGTTCACCCGGTACTGATGTGAATACCCTCAGGCATCCTTTTAGCTAAAAGGAAACTCTTTAAACTCACATAACATACACTCTTCTGGCATGCAAAGCCAAACAATGAAAAGCAAAAACACAACCGTTGCAATGCATCAGAACTGTACTGCAAATCAATGTATTTAAATCTTTATTTGCTGTGACATGCAGGACACCTTTTGTTTGCTTTTACATAGTATTTACTCTTTTTAAAACTCAGCCATATTCAGGGTATGTCCTAATAAGAGGTCACTCTGTTTGCATAGCTGTGGAGCTAAAATCTGGTACTGATTTGGATCCGTCTCTAGGTGGTCTGCAGGGGGTTGGAGGGTAAACTCAGTGCGGTCAGGGCACACACAGGGCCAGGCCTTGGAGTCAGCACAAATAAGGTCCCATTAACTTATCTGCCAGCACACTGGCACACCAAGTGTGGCAACAGAAATCAGTTCAAACCAGCATCTCTCAAGCAAGAAGCCAAACACTTTAAAACACAAATGCATTTGCACTAAGCTTCTCCACACACATTTACAGACAAAGACTCACATATAATCAGTCAATATTGATGCACACGACCCACAAACACAGGAATACCAACCACATTGCTAATCTAAGACTCTTGGCTTGTTCTACTTTTATGAATATTTTATATTAAATTTTATAATAAATTACTAAAGCTGATCGTGGGTTTACTCGAAAGACAAGCTACTGGCTTACATCAAGTCATGAGAGAAATATTAGTTCATCATCAACAGAGTGACAAATTCATCTTAAATATGCAGCTCTGCAGTTTTTTTTTTAACCATCTTTCATCTTCTACCAACTGCCACTGATCTAAATATCAATCAGTTTCTATAAATATAAGGATTTGGAATAATAATTACTAGCAAAAGTAAAGCAATTCATTCTGAATTGCAGGGAATGTTAGCATATGTAAAGTAAGATTTCAAAATTGTGAGGAAATAAGAAGGATTTTCCGCTCATCTCTGCTTAGCTCTGGGGGCCTGTGCACTGATTGACAGCTTTCACATCAGCTCAAGTAAACTGCACTGAGCAGGCAAATGAAAAGAGAGCATTTTGACCAAACTACACCTTTTAGGGGAGACATCACAACACACTACATGAGGAGTAGTTTTGTAACTTTGCTGCTGTTCCTGTGTTAAAAAACTATATAACTTACATTTCAGGATTAGGGCTGCTAATGTTAATGTAAAGTCCTGTCATAGGTATAGTAATTCCTCGTCAGCACCACAGCATATTTCAGACATAAGAGAAAGATAGGGCACCCAAAGAATCCTGAATTGAAATTAATGGGAGAATTTTGCAAAAGTAACTTAGTGGTGGAAGTACAAACCCCATTTCCATAAAAGTTGGGATATTTTCAAAAATGCAATAAAAACAAAAAAGATTTTCAGTGGTTTTACAGAACAGTTTAGTTGTATTCTGTAGATATACATATATTTAGAATTTGGCTGCAACACACTCAGAAAAGTTGAGCTGAAACAGTGGTTCTCAGCCTGTGGGGCGAGCCCAAATGGTAGAGCACAGAGCCAGTGCAGGTGGGGTGCAAACAACCAGGTGAAAAATATGAAGCAAAACTAAGGTTAATAGATTTTTTTTAGAAAAAAGAAACAAACAAGAGCTTTCTGATGCTATTGGGCTGTTGATATGCACTTTTTATTTTAAACAGCATTCGGCGTGGGTCCTTTTTTATTGTTAATGACTGATAAACCTGTGAGATGTGGGACATGATCTCTTTTCAGCTTTTGAAGTGGCAAATACCAAAAAAGTTTGAGATCCACTGGGTAATAAGACTGAAATAATGTTGAGGTAACACAAGGTTTGGAGGACTCCACATTAAGCCAGCTAATCAGGAGTGGGTGAGGTGTCGTGATTGGGAATAAAAGTAGCATCTGTCAAAAGCTCAGGCTTTGATAGAATAGATGAGTTTTGACTCACCCCTTTGTGCCCAAATTTGTGAGAGAATTGTTCATCAGTTCAAAAGAAAAAATTCTCAGTGCTAGACTTTAGAGTATCTACGTCTTTCAGCATCTACAGTGTGTAATATCATGAATAGATTCTGAGACATCTCAGTGCAAAAAGGGCAAGGTCAGAAACCACTGCTGAATATGCATTCAGAAAAGCATGGTCGCTGAAGTCCATCGCTGTACCCAGTAATGCAACTTGAAAGTGCATTATGCAAGGAGGAAGCCATACATCAACTCCATACAGAATTGTTGCCTGGGACTGAGTCCAGGTTTCAGCTCATTTTTGGGGGGTGAAAAATGAGAGTTAAGTTCTTCTTGCCAAAAAATGACCATCCAGAGTGTTATGAGTGAAAGATGCAAAAACCAGCATCTGTGATAAATGTAGGTGCATCCGTGCCTGCATCATGGCTGAGCTTCACCACTGTACCACTTACTCTCAGGCGTATATTAGGATTTTAGAGACATATGCCGCTATCAAGGCAATGCCTTTTCTATGTTTATTTTAGCAGGACAACTCCAGACTACATTCTCTCTGTGGCTTCACAGACATAGAGCATGTGTGCTTGACTGACCTGCTGTCAGTCCAGATCTAAACCTAATGAGGATGTTTTATCAGATTTTATACATGCAGCTTTTGCTTCCTGATAACTGTTAAAATTAAAGTTAATTTAGAATACATCAAACTACACAACCCTAAAGTGTTTCAAGACAGCACTTGAGTGGCAAGAGCTGTTCCTAGAAGGACATTGGCCATACTGATGCACATATATAAGAGCTTCTGTGGATTACATGTGCTAAACTAAGCTGTATGCTGTAAAATTGATAGATGTAGTAATTCAACATCCAGCAAGAAAAGCAGTGATGCTGAAAACTTCAGCATGTTCAGGGAGGGGTAATGGTAAGAAAGCTGCCTTACTACATCACTCTACTGTGATTTTGACCTGCTCAAAAAATCCCTAACAGAAAACTGATGAAAAGCAGTTAAATGGTCTAACTCCACCATACAGTAAAGCTCAGTTCAAAGACCTTTCACGTGTTCTGCAATAACTTTCTTACATCAGTGTGTGAAGAAACAAATCTTTGATGTTCTTTTACATAAAATTTAATTATACATCTCGCTGAAGTCTGTAAAAAGCCTGCCTTTGAAATCAGATATA
This sequence comes from Etroplus canarensis, assembly GCA_015106775.1. Lineage (NCBI taxonomy): Eukaryota > Metazoa > Chordata > Actinopteri > Cichliformes > Cichlidae > Etroplus > Etroplus canarensis. The sequence continues at coordinate 10,155 of VUQH01014838.1, forward strand.
AGAAATATGTTTGCAGGTCTGTTTAGTGGAATTGGTTTCCCAGCTGAGATATGATATTTTTTGACATATTCCCTTTACATGGGAGACAAGTCAGAAAATTCTTTCCAAGAGTGTATAATAGTTTGGTTTTCTTGGTTGTTTTTTTTTTTAAATAAAACATGCCAGTGAATTTATAAAAGTCTCTTTAACTCTTACAATAGTCTTAAAATTAGTGTTCCACTGTTTGAGAAAAAAATCATACCTGTGAGATCTAAAATACAAAACGTCTTTGAAATCACTGTAGTTTTTAGTCCAGAGAGCACTACAGTTCTGCATAAAAAAATAATTTAAAATAAACCCAGTGAGACTTTTTACAGCAGGATTTTCTCTGAGGTGATAATACATTGTAGGCAAAACACTAAAATATTTCTGTCTGAAAATGGCCTCAAATTCAGACCTGGATCTCTTCAACCCCCTGGGGCATCTTTAGAGAAACTCCAGCGCACATGCACAGTACTGTAGCTCTGAAGTTGTTGAATATCAAACTCAACTCTGTGGTTTGAATACAAATGTGCAGATTTGGGGCCAAACTCAATTCAACTCAAGATTAAATCCCCCAAATTTAAAAGAGGCAGGGATCTCTAAATGACTCCTTCTATTTTTCTTTTCTTTCAGAGTGTAACTGCAACCAGATGGGTTCTGCTCATGACCGGTGTAATGGCACAGGCTTTTGCCAATGTAAAGAGGGGGCCATGGGTGCCAAATGTGATGACTGTCTACCAGGATACTTCTGGAAACAAGGCTGTTACCGTGAGTATAGGGAGCTAGTCTAGTATAGGGATTTTTGGTGGTCTAAAGATTTTGGGTTAAAGAAATGTTGCAGTCCTTTCAGGACCTTTGCACGTGCAGCATTCACGTAGCTTGTGCAGCTCCGGATGTTTTCTTTACTCACAAGAGAATAGATCATGTAGCTCATTAGCAACATCAGCCGCTCATTTAATTGATGGCCCTGTCACACCTTAACCCCATTACAGGGAATAGCCTTCCTTATGCCATATACCATCCAGTCATTGACCTCAGTCTCAAATAGACCCCACCTACCTACACATACACGTGAAAATAAATGCATTTTGTTTGTGTTTTTTTATTACAATATGGGACATGCTACAATGTACAGTAGTTTGTTTTAGGCTTGACATCTTACTCCAAATGCTCTTGACAGAACAGAATCAATTATTCTCAGTGTAATAAAAAAAATGTTAGCACACTTAATTATTTCTTGTCATGGAAGCCTGATCTTGTTTTCTCTCAGAACATTTTTAGGTCAAGTATGTTATGCGGTGCAGCTACCTAAGTACCTATGTTCCTCATGCCTTTAATAGTATTTTAAATTCCTTAACACATATAATACATGTATTTTCTGCTGGGTTTGATAGTGATTTTGACTTGACCCTGAGAAAATGCAGGCTCAAGAAAAACAGTTAGAGAAAAGGGCTGCAAAAACAAAAAAAGGCAGGTGTTACCTGTTGTAGTCCCTGAGGCAAAGTATGGAGAATTTATCTTGCCTCTTTCCTTCCTCCTCTTTCTTTTTTACTTTGTTCTTTCTGCCCTGGATTCCTCTCCTCCCCCTGTATCCCTGTATCTCTGTTTCCTATCATGTTTTGTCTAACATTGCCCCTTCTATCTTCTCCCACCTGTCTTTCTCTTTGCCATGCATCTTTCCTTCATCTTTGTGCTCTTGACTCCCCCACTATCCTTTTTACCACCTGTCATTCTGTCACTTCACTGCACACTCTTTATTCACAACTCATCTCTCCCATTCTCCTTACCTCTGCAAATCCTTCACTCTCCATCGTCTACACTACCTCTCCCTTTGCTACTCTTTCTTGTCTTGCCTTCATTTCTTCTCATAGCTAACGTTTGCGACGAGGAGATGCTGCTGTGCCAGAATGGAGGAACGTGCTACCAGAACCAGAAGTGCATCTGTCCCCCAGAGTTTAAGGGGGTACTGTGCCAACACTCTCGCTGTGAGGCGGGCAAGGACTGCAACGGAGCTTCTTTGCCGCACCTTTCTACGGCCACCCTGCTGCTCTGCACTCTGCTAAACTACCTGCTGGCCACATTAATACCCCACTGAGCCACGAAAATCCCCCCTCAGACCTAGAACGTGTGTTTATGAGTGTGTTTGTGAGGCGAAGGGTGACCCAGAGTGGGAAGGGCCATTCTGGTCATGGACCCGACACTGCAACACTCTTATAAGCGCGTACACTCACAAACCACTCCCCAACCCCGTTCCCCTTTCAAACACACGTACACACTTCACAGGACTGTAATGATACCGACTGTGTGCTCAGGTGTGCGAAGGACAAACAAAGAATAAATATGAGCAACCTCATTGAAAAGTGATGCAGTCAAAAGGGGGAAAAAAATCATGCCAACCACTGTTCCCTTTATTCCTGAGCTGGAGCAATGTGCATCAAACCAAAAAGCATAAACAGACACTTAAATCACCACTGTTTCACTTCAAAGGGAATGGCTGTTGTAATCACAAGGACCTTTTATTTCTTTTGTTCTATTTTTTCTTTCTTGGTTGACATACGGATCTCACCTGTGACTGATGGCCAGCTTGCGCGGTCAGACTCAGTGTGAGGACGAACTATGTTGACACGGATCAGGCAAAGAGGTGCTTGTTTGATCCTATTGCTGAGGCCTATGTAGTAATATTAACCAGGTTTCATTTTTTTTCTCAAAAGATGAGACTTGATTTTACAGTTATTCTATTCCTGCTGCATTTTTTTTAATATCTTCAGTCATTGTATCTAATGTGCCCACTAGCAGTCGCTGAGATTATACATATTATATAATATCCAGGGGGTTATGAATTATAATACATTAGTCACTATTATGGTTGTTATAGGAATGAGTGATTGTTGCCACACTTAGCGAGATTTAATCTTTACACAGTATTCAGGAAGAAGAATTTAACTAATCAGAAGTCTAAAAGAGAGAGAAAAGATATGAACCACGTATCAATATTATATGACATTATTTGAATATTTTTTGTAGAAATTATTTTTGTTTGGAGTTAAAATAAATTATAAAAAAGATACATTTACAACTATTCCAAATGAGCATTTTATTACACTGAGTCTAAACTTTGCAGTAAATATGACTGTTAATTTTGCCTTCTTGATTGTACTTTTTTCATTCATTCAGTGTCCACCATTACATGCTGCTAATCATCTTCTTTTTTCAGAGGGGGTTACAAAAAAGGCATCATTACAAGTCATTCATTTTATCTACTTTATTCTCTTTGGACATAGTGTTGAATGCTTATTAGTGCAATCAGAATATTCCAATTTATCCTCCAACAGTATGTCTGACAATCACAAAGAACTGTTTCCTGTCAAGAGAATATAAATAATTTTATTCTGATAAAAGTTGCAAAGGAGTTTTTATATCTGGAAATGTTGCTTAAAGATGCAGTGCAAATAATGGGCTGATTTAAAAAATATTTACCACAATATAAAACAACGGAGCGGCCAAGCAACTGACCCAGAGTCGAGACCTGCTCATCGTTGACTCTTCTCTAATTTCAAGGTTGTTAAAGGCATGTAATGATCATCCATGTCCTTAAAGTTTTTTTTTCCTATGCAAAACTACAGTTTTATAACACTTATTCTATTGCTGAGTCAGCTGAAGTGCAGGGGATCAAGATACATGAATGCAGCATTACATTAGGATACAGTGTACATCAAAGATAAAAGCAAGACTAAGCCTGTGAGAAATGACAAGACAGGGATTGTGGTATTACTCCCCTTTTTCCGAGCTGGTGGTAGCTGTATTAACTATTCTGTGTGTAGGGCTCATCCCCTCTGAGTCTGAATGGTGTCAAGAACTGAGACTTGGGAAAGAATAGTTTATGAATGTAGAACATTGAGAAATGATGTAAACCCACATTTCATTGTGGATCAAAGAGAAGGTAATACTCGTAGCAAGAAAAAAATGCATTATTGACTGACTGCACTGTGAGGTTTAGACACAGTGCAAATGTCAAACTTGTGAACAAGGAGAACATGATTAAGTCTGGATGAGTATGAGGTTTATGATATGAAATGAGAAAGAAATACATGTCCTGAAATAAGTTACTTCTTGAAGCTTAGGATTGTAAAGAGAGCTCAATGCATTTAAAATGAAAGTAAATATTTAAAATTTTGAAAATCAGATGATTTGCTTTCTTGAGCATGCTGATATCACCTTCATATGGAAATGCAGAAAAGCTGCAGTGAGGAGAAGGTAGTAAGGTTAGCTTATCAGAAAGGTCTGAAGCAGGAGGAAACAGCTAGGCAATCTAAAAACAGTATTTTTAAAATATCCACCACAGGCCACAACACTGAAACAACTGAAAGGTGTAGTGAATAACACTGATCTTCTCGTGCCAGTGGAAGGCAATGCTGAGCAACATTGGCTCCACACATTCCTGTCGAGTGTTACTTTGACCGAGACCACTCATGAAAAGACTGTTGCAGCGGCCTCCCACAGCAGGACAATGCTCCTGACCACATAACAAAAATAGCACAGGAACTGAAAAAGAGCCTAAACTATTGACCTGGTCTTCAAACTGTCTGATCCTGGCCCAATCAACCACCAATCAACCATCAGATGTGCTGGTAAAAGCTTAATCCATAGAGGCTCCACTCACATCCCACTGGACCCCAAGGATCCACTGCCAGTGTCCTGGTGCCAGACACCATAATACATCCCCAGATGTCCTTTACCCATATCCCAATGGGACAGATCTGTTTTGGTTGCATGAAGGGGACCTACACAATATTACCAAATGGTTTAATGGTTTAAATGGTTTATATAAAATAATACATATGTAAATACTTATAAACAGGTAGCATATGGTGACTTCCACAGAAAGGTAAGCAGAGACGATGACACTCAAAAAACTCCAAAACAATCTTCCACCACCAAAGCAACAAAATGACACAGACAACCATATTAAAACTTACTGTTTCAGGATTTTGTGCTGCCTGTCTTTTATTCATTTATGTATGCTGACAGTCTTCTACATCTTCCTGCACTCTGCCTGGATGTCTTCACCTTTCTGCACTCCTTCCTGGCCTGGCTAAAGAAGTTTTATTAGTTCTGTAGTGATCATCAAAATTTTTACCATTTGCTGACAATCACCAATTGTGGAGCACTTTTTTTAGAACCTTTCCTTTAGTTAGGTAGCAACACCACAATATGAAAAAACTTCACTTATTTGTATTGCTAGCCATTACTTAAAGTATCAAAAGTAAAAGTCCTTATTCTGCAGAAAAACTCCTTCAGCATTATATGGATTTTTGCTTGTTGCAGACATTTAAGATTGAGCTCATGTTAAATACTTCACCTTCTCTTTAAGCTACAGTAATACAGCATGATCTATATCATCATCATGTGTTTGGATCATATATGTGGTGGCTTTCCTGTGACCTCAGAAACTGACCTACACCTGGATTTTTAAAATTATATTGCAATGTACCTTCAGCTGCTCCCTTATATTCTCCCCAAGGGGTCGCACAGGGATTAATCCACATCGGTAATTTGGTGGCGGTTTTACGCTGATTGCCCTTTCTGAAGCAACCCTCCATGGTGAGAGGGGTTTGCGTCTTTCTGACACCACTGTCAGAGTCAAGCTCCACGACTAGGACGACTAGGATATTACTGGACTTGCGGCCTCCACTACCATAAGTCTAATGCCCCAGCTCACCACAGCATAGAGGCACTGGCCACCACAGACTCATAAAGCATCCTGAATAACAATATTGATGAAAAATCAAAGTGGTGTATTAGCAAAGCAACTGGTTAAACTTGGCACATCCGGTTAACTAAGCTGATTTCTGATTTCTCATACAAGCTAATCTGAAAAATGCCTGTCCGCACCTATAAGTTTGTAGGATGGCAGGTCGATCTGAATCTTATTTGTTATGGTTTTCATTGCTAACATGCTTAAAAATCCTCTACACTATGGTCAAGTGTACATCACACATGTTCGTCAAGGCGATTAGAAGGAGAAAACTTAACTGTTGAGATGATCAGAGTAATTTTTTCATTCACTTGCTAATGATCCCTCTGTTTTCACAAATATCTGAATATGTATACTAACACAAAGATTGTAACCATTCTCATAGCAGTGAAAGCATGAAAATGACATAATATAGAACCCAGTGGCTTGAACTTAGGCTAGCTTTCAGCGACAATAGTCAGCTGCAGACACAAGATGGCAGTAATTTACTAGATGGACGCAAACACGCAATGGGAGATGCTTTATGGGACAGAACACTGTTTGAGATATAAGGTTGAAACATATTCTCTTAGAAACATGTCAAAGCAGCAACTTTTAGGTGGTTAAGGTAAGTAGCTATTTCTTCGCAAAAAACAGCCAGACACAGCAACAAAGCAGTTATATTAAGAATGAAACTCTCTCAAGAAAACAGAAGCTATTTAAAAATATATGATTAATAAGTTATCAACACATCTGTTGTACTGAACAAAATTAGTGAATAAATAAACAACAAAAGATTTCAAAAGTTATCTAATACATTCTCTCTGCTGGGATTAATAAAGTATTCTGGTTCTCATTCTGAATGCTTATACTCATCGCTGGTGCAGTAATTTGTGATAAAGAAGCCCCAACCAAGTATTAAGAGTTTTCAGAAACTGGACAGTTCTGACAGTTCTAAATACTTTTTTGATTGTTCTTATGAAATATTCTAATAATACGCGGGGCCGGATTTCTGATTTTCACTAGCTATAAGCTATTGTTAGAAATAATTTCAAATCTGGACATCAGGCATCTGTCCTCTGAGTCTCTCACACTCTGAAACCCGTTCTGTGTTACCATGATTGACCTTGTTTTGGAACATCATGTATTTTCTTAAGAGTACAAGATGTAAGTTTTTGTTCAAAGTTCACTGTGTATAAGTTGTGACCTTGCTTGTTCAAATTATAAGCCAACATAACCAGCCAGGACTGGTTTCTGTGTGCTGAGAGACAGGCTACATTTTGTTTATTTTCTGCTGTGTTAGATACGCGCCTGAAATCAACATCCACGCACTTTGATTATCACACTGTTTTGGACAGTTAAGGCTGTCCACGTCAATAATAGATGGCCAATTACAAACGGGTTCGTGTGAATTCACCTCTGTAACAGGGCAAGGCCCAGCCCAAGAAGATAAATGTGAACTGATTCCTGTGAACTGGGCTCATTCTGGTTGAGTTCCTGCGAGAGCTTTTGTCAAACTGAG